>JANHFX010012223.1:0-17535 GCA_027560015.1 Chloroceryle amazona
TATTAAAAATAAGATAAATTACAAGCAAGTTGGGAAAAAAGTAAGCTATTATGAAAAATAGGTGTAAAGAGGCTCAGAAATCTTAAATAGAAATGGATTTGAAATAAAAATGTTTATTTACCATTTCCCAGTGGAGATTAAGACCACCTGAAAAGCAAAAAGAAAAGCATTTCAAGGAAAAAAAGGAAATGAGAAAATACATTATTTGATTTGTAGCTTTTTGCTTATCAATATAATAGCACCAAGACATTCACTAGAAAAACCCTGGATGTATCGGGATGATCATCATACCCATACTGCATGGAAATTCTGTTAGGTGCTGGTGGTCGTCCTCCTGAGTTAGCACAGCGCTGATGTCCCTGCAGAGATGGAGCTCTGTGCTCTATTAGAAGAGCCATTGTTTCTTCTTCAGATTACCCACTAGATGTAAAGTAGCAGTATGTGACCTGAAAAACTAACCATGACCAGTTTGTTATTAAAGAGCCTTGTCACTTTAAGCCCTTGCCTCCTGCTTCTAGGCTGCTTGTAGTAAACTGCAGGTTCTGGGATGAATTCTCAATCCATTTTCTGAAAGTGGTGAGTTGTAATTTGAGCTGTGTAGATACAGAGAAATCAACACTGGTCTATACACAATGAGAATACCTCCACCAGAACACATCTGTTTCAGAACTGAGATGCCGCCTTTGCGATAAGCAGCAGTAGAGTTCAGGACAGGAAGTGATGCCTACCAGCTTCTGATGAAACTTGGGGAATGATTTGAAAAGATCAAGTAAGGTGCAAATTGGAAAGAGTCCAATAGCTTACTATGTACCCTGTAGTTCAGTTGGCAGCTCAGTGCTGCATTTGACCACTGTAACTTGTATCTTACTGGTTTAAGTCTTGGAGCTCAGTCTCTGTGAGGGTATCAGTTCAGTACAAATTCAGACGGCAGTGAACCACCTAAGACAGCTTCCATCCAGTGCCTGCAATACTTGGAAATCTTTTTTTCTGTCTGTGTATGCCTTTGAAACTTACGAGTTGTGACATATTATTTCTGTCTTCTGTTTCTCCTTCTGTGGGTAACCCTGCATTTATTTAAAGGAACGTGTTATTTAAGGGTCATTTGTACGTGGTGCAGTTCAATTTTCACATCCTTCTTCCTCCCTTCCTCTGTAAAGTGTTTTTTTGCCATGCTGAAGCCTAGAATGCAGCTGGACAAGATGGGCAGGAATGCGTTCTGTTGTGGTGTGTTTGTTACCACTGGGAAAACTCAGACTGGGGTCACTTTAGTTTGAAAGGCTGGGTTTAAAATGACATTGAAGAATCGGTAGGGATTCAGTTCAACTACCTTAAAATGCAGCCTTCACTGAAGGGGCAACAGGCAGAATTATCTCTACCTCTCACACGTGAAAAAGTAACTGGGACACAAAATCCAACAATTTGGAGGTATCCTTTTGTATTCAAGGTACCTTCTTTTACTTCAGTCATCTGTGTAATATTTCAGTGAAATCTAGAGTGCCATATCTTTGGTTTTTAAGTGCCAAATGTTTACTTGGTACTACAAAACCCAAGATAACTACAAGGTTCTGAATCGGACCTGTTGAAACTTAACTACATTTCAGCTTCATTCTGAATTTCGGCCTTCCTTTCCAATTTGGTTAAGTCTTAGCAAACAGGAAAAATAATCTAGCTACTCTACTAAGTCCTAGACATCACACTATTAATCCCTTCATCCAATATGGGCCTGTTTGCTTGAGAATACTGGAAGACCTTGATATAGGGCAGGCAGGACTGACAGAAGGTTGACTTGCAAGGTTTGTTGCATCAGCATGTCATAGTTGGAGATAGTTGCGTGATTTGAGTTCATCCCTTTAGAACTCAAGAGAGATGAGTCTTTGCCTGGTGTAAAAGTATCAAGGAAGGAGCAGTGGTCAGAGGAGGGTGTTGGCTGGCATCATGTCATCATCCCCCAGATAGCACCTCCCAATTCTGAGATGAGTGTCTATGAGAGCACAAATTTTGCAAGGCAGGAGCAGGCTTGGGCAGTAGGTGTGGTTTGACCAGAAGAAGCTGAGCCAACCTAATAGCTCATTGACCTCACCATAATTTAATCAATTTACACAACTGCCAGAAAACAACCCCTGCAAAAATACTGGTCACCACATTGCAAGCTAAGTTTAATCAAACTAGATGCAGGGGGGACAGGACTCCATGTGTGGGAGCCAATGAGGAGAGGTAAGACTCCCTTCAGCAGCAGCAAATAGATTAAGTCAGGGTGTCAGGCTTGCTAGACTGCACAGGAACTTGCTTTTGGCTATGTTGTTTGTGTCAAGTGCCTGTGAGTAGCCTGGGACTTCAGCCTCTAGAGAGGTACAAACAGTACTAGAGAGCATCTGAAATACCACGGCATTTGTATGGGCCACTGTGTCCACAAGTGTGATGGTATCCAAGTGTAATCATATAAAAGACTAATAATATTTAATAAAAGTGAAACTGGATTTTAGAAGAGCAGTTTTTCTGTTTTGGGTAGGAAAGCAATTCTAAAAATGCTAGTTTCTGCCTGAAACAACTCCATTAAAGAAAGGTCAAAGAGAAATCTGTGGTACTTGGATCCAGCTGTTAGCAGGGGAGACATTTGATTCCATTGATCTGCTTACGTCCCGTGGAAGCTGTTGATGGGATAAAGAAAGGCCTACCAAACTAATGGACATCGCAGCATTCAAAGCAGGAACATGCCAGTTCCAGACGCTTTCTGCATTTGACCAGAGGTCTGAGGCACACAACCTAGGCACAGTAAGAGGAAGAACTTGTGAATAAGTAGCCTAACAACCCAGTCTGTTCACAAATCTAAAAGCTATGACTCTTCACCAACACAGATGACAGATCTTCAAAGAATGGAGCCAACAGAAAGTCTGTCCATGCTCTACATACGCATCAGTGTGTGAGGACAGTCCTGTGGAACATTGTTTCTAGCCTAGTCATTGTAGTGATGAATTTTTTTTAAGCAATTAGTACAAAGTCATATTCCCTTTTAGTGAGAAATTCTTCCTTGTTTTGTTACAGCTGCAGCTCTCCCTGGGTGAGATATTTTTGTGTATTTTGCAAATTGCTGGATTCCATGAGGACATCTAATATTTGACTGGTAGACAGGCTCTGTCCTTAATAACATGTTAGAGAAAACTAATTCTGCTGTTCTTTCTTTCTTGTGTTAAACTCTGTGACTAAGACAGGAAAATAATTTCTGTGTGCTTGCACAAGAGGTTTTTTCTTTCCCTTTAATTGTATTGTCTTGTTTTTATTTGTGTATACAAATAAATAAAGAGTATATTAGTTATATCATCTCTAAAATTTGGGTGGTTTTTATTCAATTGGTAGCTTATTCTATCTAAGAACCTTTCTCATTAACCAAATTTGTTTCTCACAGGGAACAAAGTGATCTAATCTCTCCCATTTGGAGAGAGGTGGTGGAAAAAAAGCAGATAGGTACATTGCTGAAAACTTGCCCTGTAGTAGATGAATCACTGTAGATGGCTCTTATTCCACCTCGCTTAACTGAGAAATACATGTATCTATTTTTTCAAGCTTCCTAAGTTATTGCCTTTGGGCCCCCTGTTGTTTATGCTTAATTCATACCCTTCGAGGTCATCACGACAGATACAATTGAATTACAGAAATAATTGAAAAAAATAATCTTAGATCCTTTAAAGTTAAAAAAATTGTTCAGAGGAAAAAGTCCATAACTATGACTTGCAGAATCGGTAATGTGGCATCTAAGGATCCTTCTCCATAGCCTGTCACAAAACTGGAATGGAAATAAATTGATACACGGATAAAATTCACTTGAAAGAAAAAAGTATCTCATTACATCTTGTCTAGTGTAATTCTGTCTTTCTCCCTGTTTAGCATTTTATTTTTAATAGCACTTACAGAAAAGTAGGCCATTGTAGAAATGAAAGAGACTGGCAAATTATATATGTGCACATATGTTTATTGAAAAATTGAAAACTTAATAGCTGGAGTTACATATTTTGAAAGGAAATAGTTTTAGAGGGATAAAGTGACTCTTTTTAGGAATCTCAGTCTGAATTTCCAGAGCAAGCGGGACTCTTTGGCTCCCTCTAGGAGAAGGAAGTCGTGGGGGGAGGTACAGTCCACAAAGCACATCTCATACTTTGCTCTCTCGGGCAAATCTCAGTTTCAGCAGCCTAAAGGCCACAGGGTTACGGTGGTTGGAACAATGAGGGAGCAAGAGAATGTCCCTGTTAAGGCCGTTTGTAAACCTGGATGACAGCTCTTGCATACCTTCTGGTGAGACTGGTTTTTTGTTTCTTAAAAATCCTTGACAGGATCTTTGAAAGAGGAGTTGTGGGCAGTGACTTCCAGAAGAGGGCTGGGGACCATGTATGGCAGGAGAACCTTCCCCAGGAGGTGTCTGATGCAGGAACAACCTGACCTGGCAGCGGTTCTCTGCAGTTGATTTTAGCTGGCACTAGGGAACTGCATGCAGCCCTTGCCACCTCTAGCCTGGCTGTCTTGGATGCCCCTGAGGTGCCTGATCCACTCTTCCCTGTGAGGATCCCCAGCTGTTGAACAGAGTTCTGGCATGTCTACAGTGGCATGTAAAGCCTTTGTGTTTTTTCCTTACAAGCATAATTTCATTAGACAAAAGCATTAAGAGCAAAAGAACAAATTAGGTTTGTGCCTTTCTACTTAGTAACTTGGAAAGATGAAGTGGAAAGTTACACGGCTCTTTCAGGTTTTTCTGTGTCTAGGTTCCAGAGAAGTCAAAATCTGAAACTCAGACGAGCCTGTGGAAGCAGATGCATTCACCTTACCTTCCTGCAATACCACAGACAAATGGAATTGCATCACAAATACCAAGGAAGAAGAAGCTGAGATTTTAAATTCTAGTTCTGGTCATAGAAAAAAATATTTTCAGGGGGAAAAAAAATATTAAAATTTATCTAAGAAATGCCTCAGTAAAAGAATCATCAATCTATTTCAGCTTAAGTTTGACAGAGGCACATTTGAGGCTTGAAAATTACAATAATTAACACACTGATGGTGCTGACATAGAACACCAGTAGACAGTTTTTAACTGCTAATTAACCTCTGGCTTCTGTAGACTTCTTAAGAAAAATGCACATCTTCATCACCTTTTTGCAGCTGAGTAGTACTAAACACATAGCTCACACTACTCCTCGGATCATGCCGCAGGTCACTCTTGGTCCTTCTTCCCTGTTTTCATTTCAGAATCACTGCACAGCCTTCCCAATCTAACGACACTTGCAATCATCTGCACTTGCTGCAGGTGTCCTTCCTATTTCTAAAAATTAATTAACGAAAGTTAATTATTTTTTAATGTATTGTTTCTCTCTTGTGTCAATTAATATCTGAATTATTGAAGTGGATCATTGCTATTAGTTTGTTTTCACGAAGTTGGAAACCTCAGAAACTCCACTATCATCTTAATTACTTACAAATGAAGGGTAAAATGCCTTCCCTTCCATGGCAGAACTCCAAAAGATGTAATGGAGAGAGGACCTCACGGCAAGCCTACATTCCTTACACATTCCTCTAGTCTCAGCAGTACCACTCGGGCACTGGAGGGGAAGCATGAATGCTGTGAAGTTCCAGGACAAGGAGCCCACTACCTCCTTTACTTTATATAATAGTAGTGCCAGATTTTCAGCAACACGTTAGGTTTAAACAGAGCAGTAGCTGAGTATTTTATCATCCTTTTCCTCTCCCAAAGAAAAAGCATTTCAATACTTTCCCCCCCCCAGCCTGGATTCCTACAGATATTAAAAGGGTTCTGTGATCATTATCTCTTCATATGTATAATAAATCTCTCTGTGCACACGTGTGCTCACATAGGTGCATGTACATACTTGCATGTTATGCAAGAGAAAGAGAGGGAATGAGAACAAACAGTAGCCAATTTTAACCACATCTGACAGAGCAATAAAAGGCTAGAAATTCCTATACATTTCATAAAACCAGTCTGCTAAGTAAAAGAAGAGAGACCCACTGCAGCTTCAATTAAAGCCTTATTAAACATCAAGAAAGCTGCAAAGATGGAAGATGTTTTGAGTACTCACCCACAGGAAAAGCTGCAGTCAAAGCTTCCAGCTATGTAGACCTAGGGTAATCCAAACAAGATTGCCCAAGGGAAACCAAGCCTCTCCAGATCTGCAGCTCATGGGACTATTGGTTTGTGCTGGATTTCTAATTCATAGCTGTCCAGCTCTGACAATGACATACTCAATTTTTGCCCTTCGACTTTGGGGAAGAAAAGATTTGGTTTTATTTTATTTTTTTTCCATACAGATTTCTCAAACCTCATGAGCTGAAACCCAAAATGAAAGGAAAGGCCAGAATTTGTTCTTAAAAACCCCATGGGATTGTCACCTGAGTCACCACTTGCAACACACTAGACAAAGACAAAACAGCATCTTCAAGGTTCTCAGACCCTGAAGACTGGAGAAAAACTTCATGCCCCATCATCCTGGACTTTGGTCTTTAAGTTAGCAAGAGCCAGTGCTGGTAAAAAGTTTTCCATCCCACTTTCTAATCAGTCACATCAATGATGTCCAAGGATCTAACCATTCTCAAAAGTTTGGTGAGGGACACACATCTACCAAATTCCTTGATTTTTCTGTACTACAGGTGTGGTATCCATGCAGAAGATGCATCTCGAAGGAGGAGTAAGTCAAGCTTCTTGACACTGCTGTCCTGTCACAGTGCAGTGCAGGGTCCCTGGCTCTGCTGGAGACATACATGCCAATGCCACTTCTTTGAAATCTCGCTTGGATGCCAAAGGCAAACAAAGTGAGAGAGGGTCCCTGCTGCATAATGTACCAATAAACACACTGTCTTCAAGACACTTACCCACTGTAGTGCTTATCTTGGTCACATTTCCTCCCTGTTCATAGCTGGGGTGTGTTTGACAAAGTTTATTGACATCAACCCAGAGCTGCAAGTTCATCACCTACTAGTCACACATCGCTGGAGAAGCTCTGTCTGGTACACCAACATTCACAGTCCACGCTGGATGGCTGCCTGCCACCTTATGTCCTAGTCACAGTAACATCTTTTGTCTACAGCTCTCTTATGCACTGTACGCTTTAGACCCTCATTTGCAAGGTGTGTTCACATCTCTAAAAATATAATCCATGAACATTTTATCCCTCATGTCATCTAGAAAGGAAACTTGCCTCTCAAGCTCAGCAATCTTGCTTGTGGGTGTTGAGGCAATCAATGCACCTAGGCTGCCCTGAATGCCTGCAGCCATATCTATCAGTGCTCTGATTGACAGCCCTTCATACCCCACACAAAAGGAGAGATACTGAAAGAATTCAGTAGCCAAATCCTGCTATTGCCCTCTTCTTCCCCAAAAGGTTAATTCCAAAGAAAACAGAAATGCCCATTCATGTCACAAGGTTATGGAGGTATGTGGCATTTTTACTGTTACTGCTGCTACATGTGTGTGAGGGTGGCCTGAGATAATTTTAATTAATTTTTGGTTTTTTAAAATCTTTTGTTGCTAAAGGAATAATAATGACCTGGCATGGTAATAAGAAACTCCAAGACTTGGAGCAATATAATCAAGTTACAGTCTTCTAAACTAGCTAACTTCTAAACTATCTTCTTCTAAACTAGCAATTTATGGGAAAATAAGTACACATTCTCTTCAGTATGTTTATACCTGTCAGTCCCTGTTTTTTCCTACCTTAATCTAAAATAAATTAGACAAGTATCCTTCTTTTTGTGTTTGGTCATTCATTACTTAAGGATATAGAGAGGAAGTCAGAACAGCATATTTGTTGAATAGGTAAATATTTACCAAATTGTTTGATTAATTTTAACAGTCTAAGGGAACAGTATCATAAAACTAGAAATTTGGCAGTACTCTTATCTTTTTACATGACGCTCTAGTTAATCATCAGAGCCATTTTATTTCCTAGATGAATGAAAATTCCTGTAGGAGGACAATTCAACATAAACCTCTGCAATAAAACAGGTCAATTAAATCTACAGGTTAATTCTAAGCCAGAGGGAGAAAGCTGCCTTACTGTTCTCTAAGAGGTTAAGGCCACAGAGCGGCAGGGCTCTGCATGGACTAGAAGTTAAACATGTGCTTGAGTTATGGTTACTGAGTTTCTGGGACCCAGTTCTGTAATTCATTATACTGGTCTTAGCTGGAAGTGCTGTAGTCAGAAAACTTTCCATTATTCCACGATTTTCAGGCAGTGAAGGAGGCAGGCTGGGAAGCAGGTTACTAAAGGCCACGAAAGAAAAAATAAACACAAAAATTTTAGAGCTTTCCAAATGATCTGTAAAACTCTGTAATCTACCTCTAGGCTGTCCATGGGTAGAAGAAACTTCCTGGTCAAAGTGAGCATAAAGAGCCCCAATTTGGCTTCTGTAAAAACTGTTAGATATTACCTTTGTCGGGTAGAAATCGATAGGAATTAAAGTATGTTAATGATTTTCCACAGGGGCAGAGAGGCAGCCACTCACACATCAAAACCAAGTGCCAGCCAACATGACAGCAAGCTAATGATCCTTTCTCCCATTTCCTCATTTGTTCATCTACATTTCTCCACATTTGACGCACAGGTCATCATAATATGACTATTATAAGCAGAGAAGAGACTTCACAGAGAAATAACCTTCTGTATCCTGGGTGAAAAGGCCTCAACCTGCCTCGTATCTCATGTCTAACTCAATTCCCCATTCCAGTCTGTACCCGACTGTTTGGGATGTATGAACAGACTCTTGAGAACTCCCAGCTAGTGACTATGCAAGGTATTTTCACTGCTGCAGCTAATCTACAAAGACAAATATTTTCATGTTTACACTGTGAGAAACAAAATATCCTTATCTCCTGATATAAAACATTTGTGCTTTGTTGGATACCAAAACTGTCTAACTCCAAAACTGTTTGAAATTCTGGCTTGTTGCTTATCTAATTCAGCAGTGCCCATTACAGAAGGAAATGAGAGAAGTCCCACCAATACTGCTCTATCTCCCTGTCTCAGAAGTCAGTCCATTGAGGATGTTCTCCTCATAAATTCTCTTTTATTAAAGAGCTTGTCGACGTTTCACAGATATGAGTGAAATGTGCAGGAGTATCAAGAACCCTGCCATGGGTCAGACACGAAGTCTCATGGCAGAACCAAGAAATAAACTCCCATTTTGAAAATCCCAATCCATCCTTCTTTTAATCATCTTTCCACCTCAAATGAAAATGGAGCCTTCACAATTTGCAAATCTCTGCCACACAGTTAATGTTCCTGGGAAACAGTAGGCCAGCTGTAGATGCAGCTCTCAAGCATCACCATCCCACCTTCTGCCTTTACCATGCATCTGCCCTTATGCAGGAAGAAACCGACTCAAGGTGTTAAAGGTGGGAGTGGCTCTGAATCCAGCAGCAACTCAGTGTCCTATGGGGTGCTTCAACATCCAAGCGGGGAATCCTGCAAAGCCCACCCAAGATCCTGCCATTGTCTGGCTGGGGCTCTCTGATTTGGACCATCTCACACATGCTTGTGCATAGGAAGCACATCATTACAGGTCTGAGTGTTATAGGCAACTCGAGCTTTTCAGCCTGGGCGTTAATAGAAGCCATTCCCAGCATTTTGGCAATTAGTCTGATTGCTAGGACATAGTTCGATCTGGGATTTTTTTTTTTTCTTTTTCAAGGTTGCACTGTACTTAACAACTAAAAAAACCCTAATCAAACCCAAAACAACAACCCCCCGCCCAGTTTTCCCAATTCCACCTGTGCAGTATTAGTAACTATTCCCTTGTGGGGCAGTGCTCCTCTCTCAATCATCTCTGTACTGTTTTGAAGCCTTGCCACCCGCCCATCTAAGTTGTTAATTCTCTCTGACGTTTCCCTGTACCTTTCTTCCAGAGAAGAAAGGGGCCATTGAAGAATATCGTGCAGAGACTCAAGCAGTTCCCGAATTGATCCCTCAAGGCTCAGGCTGGTGAGAGGGCAGCACGGCTCAGAGGCAGAGCCCAGCAGAATTTGTTGAGGAACCTTTGAGCCAGCAGCATGCTGCTTGAAAAGCCTTTCTCCTTCAGACACATTCGTGCCTCGAATCATTACCAAATATAGAATGTATTCTTTAAAAGATACTACTTTCCCCACATGAGGTATCTAAAACTGTTGGAAAAAGCAAAGCTGGAGAATACAATGATACCCCTTGCTATATATGAGACATGATTAAATCAAAATTCCCCCACAGCCTGACCTGGTGTCCATACCATCCTTTGCTTTACTTGGCTGGGCAGGTGTACGAGATACAACTGGACTCCTCAGGGACATGGAGATATTCACACACACACGGCAGTGGGCTGGGCTCCTTGCATGCCACCAGCTATGTGATGGACTCCACCGCATGCCTGTGGTCAAGCATCCTGTTTGCATATAGGAAAGGGCATTCAGCAGGATCATTGTTAGTAACAGGCAGATATTAAAAGTAACCAAAACAGAGTTGCAGAAACGGCCCCTCCCAATATTTTGCCTCTGTCCCATAGAAAATAGCATTACCAGCTCCCCTCCCATCAAGGCTCCAGACCCAGGCACCCAGTGTCCCCTTGGCCCTTTTCATTTCTGCCCTGTCACTCTCTGGCTGCTCTTGAAGTGCTGAGCATTGCAGGGTGGTGGGTAAGGCAGTGGTGCACACCCAAGGCACACACACTCACCCGAGAAGATCCCAGAGCAGCACATTTGTTTTTACATTTGAAGAGAAATGTTATGAAATAAATAAATAAACCCCCAGCAATTTGAGTGGTTTATCTGACATCCTTCCCTCAGGAAATATAGTTCCCGGGAAAAGGTTAAGGATGAGTAGAAGGATAAAGTACTTCCATCTGCTTTTTAACTCCCTTCTCGCTGTCTAACTTCCCTTTTACCATTCCAGGAAGCAAATGGCAGTTCTTGATCTAAAATATATTCTAGTTTATTTCACACAAAGAAGAAAAAAGCATTTCTGATTCAGTACTTACACTGGATAGTTGTTTTAGTCCCCAAGACTGTCAAAAAAAGAAATGATACCCTCCCTTTGTTTCTCTTCTGATCTTACCCAATCTCTAGTCTACTTCCCTTTGTGGCTGTTTTCATCTCTGTTTTTCTCACGTATCTTGTGAGATTACTCCCTCCATCCATCACCTGTGCATTTGACACACATTTATTTTCCACAGGCATTTGCTTCCCCTCTGAAGTCCTGAGAGAGCTCTGTTATGCATGACAAATCAACTGTGTATGAGGTGCCTGAAGCTGCAGTCACCTGCTTTGTGTGCCAGTCCTACTTAGACTTCTCTCTTTCAGGTGTGTCCTAGACATCCCTCCCTACTCTTCAGGTAGGGATACAGCTTCTCCTTCTTACAGCTCTTCTTCCAATCTTTTACAGTCTTCTCCAGGAGAGGAGCCAGGTGTTTGGGGCTGTTCCAGGCTTCAGTACAGGGGCCCAAATCCTTCAAAGCTGGTAGTCCCAGCTGAGCTTTGGTCCTTCCCATCAATGCTGCCCTGAGTCACGTTAAGGCACAACATTCACCAGGAAATGCTGACCCTTGAGCTGTTGCAATAAAAGGTGTGAAAAACAAGATTGCAAATACTGCTGCAATAAGGTTTTCTGTATTTTGATGCACATTTGCTTGAACATTCAGAGATCCCAGTTCATCTCAACCACTGTTTTTTTTCCTTGTGTGTAAAGACTAACTGTATATAGGCCACTATTCAGACCAAAAACAAAGGCTACAAAAGCCAATGGACTATTCATCTGCTGTGTAATGCTTTAACTGTGGAATGAAAATAGCAGCCATTGACTGGGAGTAGCACACTTAGATTTGGAGAGTCATAGTAATAAGATGCAACATATATACTAGAAAAGCCCATGCTCTGAGTTGCACGCATCTGATGCAAAATAGCACTTAAATGCTGCAGCGCTAGGTAGTTATACTTCTTGGTTGAATGAAGGAAAAAAAATGGAGGGGAGGAGGGAAAGTAAACTGTCAAAACTCCTTGGGTCAAAACCCTGACAGCCTGCCTGCTCTGTTGCTCAGCCTGAGCACCTGAATGTTATGACACTTGCACTTCTGAGACACGAATACAAATACATTCCTTAGATGCTGTCCAGCCGATTGCTTCCGCCTTGCACTGTTTTGCATATTTATTTTGGGATTCTTTTATTTTAAGACTGATAAATACAGTCCTGACATTGAGCAAACAGGAAAACCCGGTGTTCTTCCATACTGATGCTGCATTCCTAGAAGATAAATCCAGTTAAGGCATGTCTTAGCCCCATACAGGAACATGGGGAAAGAAAAAAACAACCTCACATACTCCTAGTTTACATCTTTGATCCACCAGCTTTACACATGGCACACAGCATGTCTCCCATGGAATTTTGCTGAGAGCTATTTTCCCCTTGTGCTGCCAGTGAGGCCCCAGGAGGTGTAGGACAACAGCTGGGGGTCAAGAAAATCAGAGGCAGAAGGGGCATCAAAACTATTTTCTGACTCATCACAAAAAGCAACAGAGGAAAAAAAAAAACAACTTTCAAATCCTCTCAAGATGTTTTAACATTAAACATTAAAAGTTAGACAGATGTGATACAAGTCACTCCCAAATAAACAAGAACTTTGCAAGTAACTATTAGAGTACTATACAGTTTATAGCAATGTTATTAAAACCCAAAAAATATTTACAGTCTTTCCTTCTAACCCAGGGGTGTGACAAAATACAAAAAATCTTTCTGGTAACAAGATGACTAACAGACAATTTGGTCTTGCAACATTTCCCAGGCTGCGAATAGTGGAAATGCCCTGGGATCCTGCTTGTTCACATACAACATCTGAGCAGAAAACATCAAGTTTAAATGTAAGGTCTTATCAGAGGAGAGACACTCCATAGATCCTGCTGGACATCTGGCAGCAGGCATCTCCCAGCTTGGTCTCAAAAAATTTAAAAGCAGCGAATGAAACAACATCTCACACTATCCAAACTTATCAATAAACTGTTTCTAGCTTCTATAAGTTGTCAGTCCCTGATACAGCTGTGCAAAGAAAGCCAGTATCTGCTCCAAGGTCAGAGAGGATTTCATGCTGAACACAGTGCTAGCAGATGAGCAGAAGGTATAACCAGTCTATTTCACTTACAGTGAGAGCAAGTTTGGGACTCTGGGGGAAGCCTAGACTGGTCATTCCTTTCCAACACAAGGCAAGGATCCAAGCATCTCCAAAGTGAACTTCTGGTGTTGCTGTCTTAACTGCTATACTGGATTAGTGTCGGGGTCGATGTGCAAGCCGAGATGAAGGAATGAGGAAGGGGCATGACCTGGACGGTGATTGGAGGAAATGCCGCACGAATGGCAGCTGGAAGTCTGGTTGCTGTGAGGCCGGTGGAAAAACTTTTTGTGGAAGTACTACCCCCCGGGGCTGTGGGTATAAAAGCCCGTGTGCTATAAATAGAATCCCCAAGGGTATAAAAGTCTGTGCCCTCAATAAAGCTGACTCTGGTTGCACCTTCAACCTGGGTCTGTGCCTTCATGCTGCAGATTAGCCAAATAGGCACTGAAAAAAAAAGCATCCCATTCTGTTCAAACCCAGTTGAGCAGGCAGTGGCAGGACTATAGGAGTCATATCCAACTGTCCTTGCAGGAAAGGGCACATCAACAGGGCTATATCACAGCCGGCATCTTGGTAAGCCAGATCAACAGTGGATCATCCTGTGATGTCTTATGGTTTCTTACATCCCACCCCAAAGCTCTTGCTTCACTTTCCGGTCCTATGACACCTTTGTTCTGTTCCCTTCATCCCTAACTATGTTTGGTATTTATGGAAGTTTTACTTCTCTTTTCTTCAGCTCTGTTTGTTCTGTTTTCTTGTTGTTCTCAGTATTTCCACCCAAAGCTACATGCTTTGTTCTCTCCTTTCAACATGCACACTTGGAACAAGCAGCACAACTGTGTGAGCCCTGTACTTGTCCCTGCATAACTAAGGAGAAAAGGGGCATTGAACAGAAATGAGAAAAAGAAATAGGGAGAGAGGCTGACTTCCTTGCATCCAACATGCTGCCTCTGAGCAAGCCTAGTCCTCCCACATGAGCCTAGAGACACTGACATACTTTATACCAAAAGCAATGACTTTAGCAGCCCAAATGTCACGAGGCTTTGCCTCCTCCTTCCTGACATTCAGATAGAGGGGGGCAGGTAGGAAAGAATTCATCCATTAAAATAACACCTTTGCCGGATCTTTCCTGGACCCACTGAAACGCTACGGTGGTCCCAACAGCTCAGCAGAGAAAATGCATGGTTCCCTGAGATAAAGCACAGTTGTTCCCAGCTCTTCTTTTTCTGACAGCTGATGAGTCCTGGTGGCCTTGGCATTGCAGCCGGCCCAAGGGGCAGTTCCAGGATGGCTCTCCCCTGCTGTGCCATTGCACTGGAACCTGCATTAAAAGCTCCCATGTAAGGTCCCAGTTCCTCCACAATGCTGCTGTGGGGGAAATGGGCTGCTGCCTTGGCTGGTGGCTTCCATATGCTTTTCAAAACCCCCTGGGTGAGGAGGGGGCCTTGTGAGCTCTTGAATACACCTACCTTGATATGATTATCGAGTCGTAGACTTCAGGAGAAACACAGACTGGTTTCACCCTTCAGTGAAAGTAGTCTTAGAAATTCCTTTTAGTAACAACAAGCAATTTTTAAGTGACTGGTGTCCTTCAAATACTGAGCGATACCATGCATTCAGAGAGTCACAGCAAGGGTTTTGTCTTGAATAAGCTTAATTTCCTGAAGCACATATCAAAATCCCACCCTATGAATCCCTTCTGTACTACAGAGCTCTCCTTGTTAAAATTCTGCACGAACATATTTCCTCCCCACTCCCTCAGGTACCATTCTCTGTATGTACACTACAATAACAACTGCGCCTTTACTAAGATTGAACACAATAACCAGGTCTTTGTAGAGGATAATTAACAGCCAGCAGTGAATCTTAGCATTTATTCAATGGGGTATGAATGAGTTATGAAAACTCTTTTTTTTCTGGAGAGGTAATGGGATATTGTTACGTTTGCATATGCTTTGCCTCTTGCATGATAGCATATTTGTGGTGCTCATAGTTTAAAGTTAGAAATATATACACAGATATTATGCATTTGTATTCAGGCAGTTACGCCC
This sequence comes from Chloroceryle amazona, assembly GCA_027560015.1. NCBI lineage: Eukaryota > Metazoa > Chordata > Aves > Coraciiformes > Cerylidae > Chloroceryle > Chloroceryle amazona. The sequence continues at coordinate 15,174 of JANHFX010012223.1, forward strand.
CGCCATGCTCCCTCTCTCTCTCTCTCTCTCTCTCTCTCTCTCTCATTAATGAAATCCCCACTCCATCTGCATCTAATCCAAATTCCTCATGTCCATTCTGAGCGGGATGAGTAGACCTGAGCCTCTCCAGCTGTTCCTAGAGATGCAAAGGTTCACTTCTGGAATTGAATTTCCAGAGTCTTATGTAAACTATCAAGATTAGTGCCCTCACACAGGATATTTCACAGTGTACTTGGAGGTAAATACACAGCTCTGAAATAGTGGTGCCCCTACATTTGTGTGTGCTTTTCATTTTGTGAGAGAAAATTGTAATGTTGTTCTTTACTATTGAATAACTAAGCATGTGTGAAAAGCAGCAACTCCCATTTGCAGTAGTGGGCATATATAGAGAGTGTATTTGTGTATGTATATACATTGTATGTATATATAAAATACAGGAGCATTTATCAACTCCAAGACTAAAACCCAAATGTAGCCTAATTTAAATGAAAACATGGTCTTTTTAAAGTAGAAATACTAATCAGCTTTGGTAAAAACGCAAAAGGAAGAAAAACTGTCCAGACACATTAAAAAAAAAATAATTATAACAAAGTTTCATTGGGACTATTCCCAAAGTCCACAGTTTCAGTCCTCATCCACACAACCAGGATGTGACTAACAGAAGAGTGGACTCAGGCTAAGGAAACACACGCTTTCACTGATGACTCAAAAAACACCTTTTCCCTACTATTTTGCAGCCCGAGAAATATTGCTGTTCCAGACCATCCTGCAGAAAGTGCCCAGCTCTTAACTGGCTGCACATTACAGGTGTGCTTCTGTGTCACCAAAGTGTATCAAGATGCGACTGCTCGGAGGCAATGGCCAGACTGGCAGGTGGCGAGCTTTGTCACTGCTGTTCCCTGGTTTTGCATTACTAAGCACACACAGAAACTTGGGAACACTGCCAGAAAAGGAGCCTTTTGATCTGACCTCAGGCCTGTGAAATGGCTGGGAAAACATGATGTGATTGCTGGCATGCCAACGAGCGTTCCAGGCAGCCCGGGTTGGTGTAGGAGTCCCCGCTGTAAATGGGCCGTGACAGGGAGTCTCCCGTTGCTGGTCAGGGTTTGCTGAAGCTAGAAACATGACCATGCATGGGCTCCTGACAATGGACTTCACACCATTTCTGTAATTGTTACTGAATAGGTGATTTTTTTCAAAACCCCTTTCAGTCCAGTGAGTTGTTCACACTGAAGGTGTGTTTCCAAAGCAGTGATTTTAAGAGAGGATGGGGAATAAATACAACACAGCCTTCAGCTGCAGCACAGCAGCTCTCAAAGGTGACCTCCAAAGGCAGCCCACAAGCTTCTGACCTCCCCTGCCCTTTTATCATATTTTAAAGGAGCCTTGATTTATATTTTCTTTGAAAACTAGTGGGTGTACATAGGAGGTTCTGCACAATGGTTTATTTGTTTGTTTTCCTTTCAAAATGTAGGTCCTGTCTCTCCCAGAAGGGGTTCTGGCTAACTGGGCAAGTAATGAAACAATAATATTGCCTGAAATGAGGGAGTGAAAGTCTAGAGGGAAAAATGCTTTTTTTCTTTATTTGTTTTGGGTGTTTTTTTTGTTTTTGTTTTAAATATGATGCCTTATAATTCCTTTTTCCTAGTTAACATCTACTGGAGTTCAGTCATCAACTGACATTTTGGAGAAACATGTTTTTGTAAACCATCCAAGAACTCTACTCCTAGCAAAGCTAAACACACAGCTGCCAGCCCACAGAGAGGCGTTTCAGGGAGACCAGCATTTAGTACTGTGCACATTTTAGGGGTTAAACAAAGAAAAAAAAAAGTGATTTGTCTTTTAAGTATCTTCTCCCTGTCTTTTTAACTATCATGCAAAATAAAGCAATGAAAAGAAAGTAAGAATTGCTCTGTAAATCACCTGTGGACAGCAGACTTGATGAGTTGGAGATACTCATTTGCAGGGATTTCTTCTATATGTCATAACATGTGCTCTGTAGCCTTTAGCTAACATATCCTGCACCGCAGTATAAACGACTGTGTAACATTCTGAACTGCTGTCCCGAAGGCCAGTCGTCAAGGACAGCACTTGAAGTTCTTAATTGCAAAAATGAGTTAAAAATGAGTCTGCTGCTACACAGGTGCAAAACAGCCAATCTTTGTATAGGAAGGGTTTTTTTGTCATTAAATTAGGTTCATTAGGTGACGACGGAGCTGTACATAACGGATTTGTAACTACGGGGCAGCAAAGCATTGCTTCTGACCCAGATAAAATCTGCCGCGCTTGGCCGATGTCCTCCCCGCTCGCAGCCCACCCAGCCCTGCGGCCGCGGCCCCGCCGGCTGCGCAGCTCCCGGCCC
>JANHFX010012224.1:4449-24709 GCA_027560015.1 Chloroceryle amazona
CCCTGGGCCTGGGGCGGGTGTCCTGTTATGTGGCCCTGTGTCCGTTGCCTGGCACAGCACAAGTTCTTTGTCTGTAAAGAAGATAATTTCCCTTGCGGAAGCTATTGTGTCATTTGGGGGGGGGGAGAGGAGGAGGGTGACCCATGCTTCTGGAGTCCATGCCATACCATGGTGATGAGTTATACAGCTTAACCGTGTGCTTTGGGGTGAAAATGCATCCTTATGTTGGTTCTGAAGCTCTTCACCCATCATTTAATAGGACCGTCTTTGGTTTGTGAGAAATTAGAAATGTCTTTCCCTACTCCCAAAGGGCTGCTCATGAGTTTAGAGATATATATCTATATGTATCTTATGGTGTAGACATGATTTCTGGAGAACATGCTGTGTGAAAGACCTGATAACATCTGATGCATAGATAGCTGTTGTCTCCTTAGTGTCTGCATCTATCCTAAGTGTTTAAGAGAGAAATGTGGATGCTTACAGATGCTGGGAAGGACACTGTCTACTTGTGGGCACAGTAGCTGTGCTGTGAGAAACCCAAGCAGTGGATGATCTTGAACCTCTCAATGGGCATGGCCAGGAGTGATGCTGTCCTGTTCTCTGCTGACCCTTTTTCCTCTAGTGTTGCCATTCCAGTCCCATTTTGAGGGAGGCAAATTGTGGGATTGAACACACCCTTCACCTTCCAACTCTAACTGATGATGTTGAGGTGAGGATGCAGCTGCTGCTCACATGCTCCTCTGCTGCTCCCATCCCTCCTCCTGCCAGCCCTGCCTGGGGTAGCTGCAGCTCCTCAGGGCATGGAGATGGGCATGAGGATGAGCATGAGGTGGGGGGAATTCCCAAGCCCCATGGTTTGGCAGGATCTCAGGAGGTACCCCAGCCTCCGGCTCTGCAGGTCTTTTTTACTGGATTTTCACTTGTAATCACAACTGCAGCTCTCCAAGGAAAACCTCCTAACGCTACTAACACCTTGCTGCCTGATAGTGTAACAGCTTTCCTGTTGGGTTTCTTTTTTTTTTTTTTTTTTTCTCCAGGAAGGGTAATGGTGTGCAGAAGGGAAAGGGTAAAGCAATAGATCCCGCTTTTGAGACATCTTGTAGACAGCTGTAAGAGCTCCTCTTCCAGCCAGCTAATCTGCAGCAGTGACACTGGATCCAGGAACGCTGGATATTAGGTTATGGGTACCCAACAACTTGCCTTTTTTTTTTTTTTATATATTCTTGGCATCAAAAGACAACTTTTTCCAAAATGCTGCCAGTGGAAATGTTTATCTGGTGGTCACTGTGACCACTAATTGTATGGCAGCCCATCAGACTGGCAGCCTGACTCTTATCTTGCAAACAGGAGAGTTACCAAATAAAAAATATTCCTAAATGGAATGGAGGGGCCAAGAAGGAAGATGTCTGTTTACGGGGAAGTGCTGTAATACTTCCTGACCTTTAGCCTGCAGCAGCTATTTAAAAATACATTTCAAGGTGTTTTGTGCCAAGAGCTACGTGTTTAAAAGCTGCTGTCCCCATTACATGCTGCATGCTAAAACTTAGTTCTTACTCTTTATTCTGCATATTTATTTTTTTTTTAGAGTTTACTCCTTGAAACTCTAATTATTTGTCTTTAACTGGGATCATCAGGTGAGGTAATGGGGTTGCAAAAGATATCTAGAGGTTTTCAACTTCAAAAGTTTGAAAGTAATATTATAAACTCCTAATAGTCACTTTCTTTGCATAGTTATTAGCGTCACCTTATTTCCTGTCCCTTCCCTCTGCCTCAGCCTAGTCAGGTACACTTAGTCAATTGCTTTTAGTCTGTTTTCCTTAGCTATTTCCATTACCTGTTATTTGCTATGTGTGCTGTCTGGGAACACAGATGCCAGTCAAATTCTATAGCTCTGCTGCTGTTTAAGTACCAGGGCTGAGATACTGGAGTGTTTTCCACTTAAGTTGTGATGGAAACACAATCAGCTGATCCGTGTGTATTTTCTGCTCTCTGCATTTACTTAACAGATTTAGGAGTCAGTTGGGCCAGCTGTTGTCATCTCAGCAGTGCTGGGTTAACAGTTGGACTTGATGATCTTAAAGGTCTTTTCCAACCTAAACAATTCTGTGCTTCTTTGATCTTTATATGCAACAATTAATAATTTTGTCAGGAAGTATATATAATAGAAGTCTGTAAGTATGTATAGTTCTATGTATAATTCTATATATTATGTGTGTATGTATTATATATACAGGAAGTGTAGAGATGTCTATAATATACACAAAGTATGTAAATTATTATATCTTCCTGTGTAGCTATGTCTTCTCATATACAATCTTCCACCCTTTGGGGAGTAACATCACCTGGCAGTGCCATCATACCAGGTGACCTTTGTCCCTGTGGGCACTCGGTGATGCTGATGCTGTGAGGGACCCCTCAGCTGTGGGAGAGGCGCAGTTTGAGCAGGAAAGCTGTGCTGTTTCCCAGAGATGGTCACGCTTCACACAACCTCCTGCAATGTCACATTCTCCTCCACCATCCTTTGCACTCCCAAATCCAGTCTCTGCATGACCATAGAGGAGCAGAAAGTCTTGAGTGCTCATGGACCACAACTTAGGTTTAGGAGTGAGCAAAACCAGTTCTGTTGATACAAGGAGCCCTGACCCCATGGCTTTCCAAGCAGGATAAGGTTCCTTGTATTTGCATTACCTGGAATTGTAAGAGCATGCATAGACATAGATGCTTACAGCAGAGTAGTCAAGATGCTGTAAATTTATGACTGCCACCTCCTAACCTGTTAGTACAGGGTACATCACATCCTCTCACATTGAATCAGCTTCTGTTCACTTCTGCTTGTGTTCAGCATCTCTGCTCTCATCTGAGAGGTGATGATGAATGAGTTGATGATAGCAGCTTCTGGTATCTGGCAGCACTGGAGCCCCCAGGGGCTGCTGATCTAACCACAAGTCTTTGGGCTGTTGGAAATTTGGAAGCAGATATCAATACTGTTGGCTCATGGAAGAATACCTTGAAAGGCAGGACTTAAATGAGGTGATATCTTTAAATGACACTTAAAAGAGGAGGAATGAATGTGTGGCCATAACCATTGCCTAAGCATGCCTTGAAATGGGGCTGTCTAGGGCAAATATGTAAGTCTTGGATGAGGGAGACTGCTGCAGCCTTGCCATGCATGCTGGAATCTGAGGAAATCCCTCAGCTTCACCCGTAGCTCCAGAAGAACCTAAAAATGACTAGAAATTGCTGGTATGCTGCTAGTGAAAGACGCTGTCTGGAAACTGCACGCTGACCTGTGGAGTTGCTGTGATCTCTGCAGCAGCCTGGATTTCGTGGATGGGAGAGGAGGATGCACACTGATTTTTTTGCAGTAGTGTCAGGTTGCCCAGGCTCGGTGGGATTTGTCAGGCTTGCTGAGGAAAGCAGGGAGCTCTGGAGGTGGTTTCGGTGCTGTCCTCCAAGATGCCAGGTGGGGTGTGATAGACAGGTAGGGTTTGTGTTCATGATAAACCTACCTGGAGTGATTGCAGGGGGGGATGCTTTCTAAAAGAGGGGGGAACAATTACATCATTACGTTGCTGTTCTCTTCTGTTTGCTGCTTTGGGGAACAGTGTGCCAATATGCAGAGGCTCCTCTTGTTTTGTTTGATGTGTGTACGCTGTGTGTTCATCTGTGCATTAGCTATGCAGATGCATTTCTGTGTCTACTTGCAAAATAGAGATGCACATTACATTATTTAAGCTGAAATTTCCTTTTTTGATTAACTGAACTGAAATTTCCCCAATGGCACCTCTGTTTTCTGGCAGGTACCCCATCCTATCCCAGCTCAGGAATATGTGCCTCGGGAACAAGAGAGGAAAACCAAAGATGTTCCTAGAGGGAATATGTCATTTTTTTTTCAGTGGAGAAAGTAGGCATATTTCAGACTGGATTAATGCATACCTGAACTGATTAAAGCAAAATCTGTTAGGGATGTGTCTAATCAGGAGTTAGGTATAGTCAGTTAGATACAGTCAGTGCTATTCTCCATTTTTATAGGAGGAACTAGGCAATTTGCAGTAAAACTGTCAAACTGATGAACATGTAATTGTCACGCAGTTGTCTCCATTCACTCTGTCTGCTTGTGTGCATTTGGTTTTGTGAGCTGTTAGCACAGAGGTCGGACTGTGAAGTGCCCACGGGGGCTGTGAGCAGCCAATGTCACGAACAAGAACTAGGTGAGATCTTCCTGAACTGATGCCTCTGTGTTATGAAGTGATGCTTGGGACAGTTCCTGCTTGCTGTAGGGTACCTGCTGCATTTCTTTTTGAAGCAGGCTTGCAGGCAGATGATCAGCAGGTAGCTGGGTGCACCAAATTGCTTAACTGTGAGGTGCCCTCTGCTCAGGGGGAATTGGGGTTTGAACTGGTGTGCCACATCTGAGCTGGTGTGGGGCTGCCTTTCGGCATGGTTGTTCATGTGTTATTTGCATCTGCACGATACCCTTTATTCCTCAGATCTGCTCATGCTTTTTTCCTTTCATTTAAACTCCAGGAGCCTCAATTTTATCTCTCAGAGAACTTTGTGCTTGAGCTGGGTGTACCTGGTAGCCACAGCATTGGCTTTGGGTTTGACCTATGGCTGCATGTGAGGGGTGTTTGTTTGCAGGGTGCTGTGACAATTGCTGGGGCCTTCTTGAGGCCACCATCACTCCCCTGCTTGGTGTCACCCTGCCTGGGTTAGAAACCCAAGCAGAAGTAGTGGTCAGTCCTGCACCCCTGGCTGCTGAGCTGCACCCCCCTGCCCTAAAGGGGGTTATTTATCTACCCCGGGTAATGCAGCATTTCACCAAATAAGAAAAGGCCTGGATTTGATTGAAGCTGCATCTTAGCAGTTGCTGCCCCGTGGCAAGTCCTGTGGGCCCATTTTAGAAGAAAGTTAAAGAGAAAATAGCTTGGTCAAGTGAGAGGGACCTCGTGACTGGGGCAATACAGAGGTGCTGCTGACCTAAAAGCTTTGTGCAGCACCCATCAAGGAGGAGTTGTGTAGGGATTTTTTTCCCCAACTTCCTGGGCTTTCTTTGGAGATCTTTTGTCATGGAGGCTGCATACAAACACACTGCATTAGTTACTGTTTCTCACTGCTGTGTGAACGGACAGGCTTGCACATGCATGAGCACCCTGCCCCCAAAAGCCTTCTGGCAGGTCCCATATGGGGCTGCTCCTCACCCTGCGTGTGGGCACTGTTTTGTCCTCGGTGTGTGGATGCTGCTTTTGTGTACAACCCTTGCTGGGATAATGAACATCTCTATAAACAGTACCATACCCAGGGATGTCTCTTGCGGTGTTACAAGCTTGACTGCTAAAGAGTAGCAGCTGGAGGAGGAAGCCGCATCCTCCTCTCCTTGGGCTGCCCACCCCTCCTGGCTCTTCTGCTGCTGCCCCAGCCCCAGACAGAAAATTAAGCCCTAATTCAAAGCCTTTTGAAGTTGAGTCTTTCCGTTCACATCAGGAAGCTTGGAGCAGACCCCAGGGAGGACTGGAAATGCCTAATAAAGGCTGCAGTTGCACGGGCAGCCCTAAATATCCTATTTGGATACTTCTCTCAAGTGTTAATTAGGCTCTCGGCTGCACTCCTGGTGCTGTGTTACTTTTTGCACAGCCAGTGTCCTTTCTAAACGGTGGAAGCAGAAATGAGCTGGCAGAGGTGCTTACCTGGAGCTGTGGTCCAGGTACTGGAAGAGCAGGAGAGCATCTCTTCACATGTGCTCTGCTGCTGGGTGGACCAACCCAGGAGACCACCTGCACCCTGCCAGCTTTTCACCGACTGTAGGTCAAACCCACATCCAAGGTAACCTTTTCTCTAAGGCTGCCCTAATAGTGCTATTCTGAAAGACTGGGCATTGTTTTGAGTTTTGTGAGGGATTCTGAATTTTATTTTGTCATGCTGGAGATGATTTAAATAGTCCCAGTTCTCGTTTCTGGAAGTTCATCTGTTTACACAATGCGTTCCAAGAAATTAATGTTCATATCCATCCAACGTGCCTTCTCCTTGGCTGGACTCTGATGCTGGATGCTGGAATGCAAATCTCATATTTTTCAAATAATGTTGGGACCTCATAGTGAGAAAATACAGCCTCTGTCTGGGTCCTGGGGCCCTGCATCTGAGGCTGGCCTTGGGGGACCCATGGAGCACCCTATGGGGTGCAAAATTGAGACCTGTCAGACAACCTCTCCCTCCTTGGTGTCTCCTTCTGCCAGAGCTTCACTGGAAAGTGAGTTTTATTCAGTCCCACGATGGCTTTTGTCTGCACAGCTGCAGGAGGGGCTGGGGTGGCTGTGAGCATCTTCTCTGCAGTATTTCATGCCATTTTAGTCCATCAGCCCTGCAGCAGAAGACAGTTGTCTCTATTGTTATAGTGCAGAAATAAGTAGGAACTGACTGCTGAAAATCCAGTAAGTTTTGAGCTTGCGACTTGCTCCCGTTGGCAGTTTTTGGGGAAAAAAAAAAAAAAGGCATTCTAACAAATGGGCTCTTTGCAAAAGGCTGCATTGTGCGACCGGCTGTTCCTGACCGCTGCCCTGCACAAGGCTGCATTGTGCACCACGCACGGGTCTTGCAGCAAGGGCTGGAGCTCCGGCGACAGGCGCTGAGAGACTGCCGTGGCAGCCCATCCTATGGGATCAAGCTGCTGCCTGTGCCTCGCTGCCTGTGGCAGGCACAAGGTGCCTTTTGACCACCTCCCGTGTATTCTCTCCCACCTGCCTTATACTCCAGCAGAGCTGCCCAGGGCAGTCTGTCCACATCAAACCAATCTGTCTGTCTTCCACCTCAGGGACTGCTTGCTGTCAACTTTTTTCCATGCAATGATATCACAGAATCACTATGGTTGGAAAAGACCTTTAAGACCATCAAGTCCAACCGTTACCCAACTCTACCAGGGCCATTACTACACCATACCCTTGAGCACCATATGTAGATGGCTTTTAAATACATCCAGGGATTGCAATTCAGCTGTGTCATGCCAACACCTGCAGTGTAGAGGTGTGAGGGGGGTGGGAGACGAACAGGTGGTGCTTGTGTGGGGATGTGTGGTGCCTCACGCAGGGAAGAATGTGCAGGTCCCTGGGGACACCCAGCTTCAGTTACCAGTTTCACATCATGATATGGTTCTCAGGGGTGGTGGGTTTGTCCTGCTTCCTTTGGTATCACCTCCTTGCCTTCCCTTCTCTCTTTTGCAAAGCTGCTGTGAGGTGATGCACATGTAATAAATAACAGCTTCTAATATTTTCAATTCAAAGATATGGTAATTGGCTGTCCAGGCAGCAAAACAAACATTTTTTCTTGCTTTCATGTGGCCCAAGACAGAGCTGTGACCAAGTGCTGCTGCTGTGGTAGGGGTGAAAACTCAGGCTTAGCTTTCTGCAGTGGTGGTATGAGCAAATTCAATTTTAAAATCCTTAAAGAATTTATTTTCTGGTAGGTCCCTTTGAAAGGCTCAAGGCTCAGTGCTTTTCATTACAGCTACCACAAATGACACTAGTTTCTCCTTGTCATCGCCCTATTTGCTGCAGATACCAGCATGTCAAAACAAAGCCCCTGCTCTGGGATTGATATTTCTCCCTCCCCTTACCTTTGGTCCATTCTTCTACCCCCAGGAGTTCGGCAGCACAAAGTCCATCACGTCACGGTGTGACTTCCTGCAGAACCTGATTGCAAATGGTTGTGATGGAGCCATTGAAAACCCCAGCAGCAGCATCAACGTGGTGAAGAACATCCCTCTGAGCAGCAAGGGCTCTGGCCAGACACACCTGGATGTCACACAGATCATGCCTCAGAAGGTTGCTTTGAATCTTCGTCCTGGTGAGTCTGAAACAGCTGTGAGCTGTATGCTGGGGTGTGTGTGGTGGGAGAAAGATTGGCCAGGACATGCCGAGAGAGTGTTTGTTATAGCTTGTGGCCTTGTAGCCTACTAAAGCAGGTGGCCCCTTCCACAACCCATGAACTGTGGCAGTGCATCACAACGGGGTTTAGGGCTGAGGTGTATATCCCTCATGGGAGGACATGGCTGTTATACAAAGTCAATTAAAGCCCACCCCCAGCTGTTATGAATAGTAGTCTTAACCCTTGCATGGGTTTGAAAGGAACCTGCTCAGCTTAAGAATGCAATGGCTGAATGGAGGGAGTTAAAATAACTTTGGATCATCCACCAAGCTAACAGTGCTTGACTCTAAACTGAGACAGCTCCTTCTATAAATTTGAAACAAAAACGTGTATCTGTTTTCTGTCGGTATGCAAAAGAACCATGGGATCAAGGCATAAGATGGAGATATGAACTTGTGACTCAGGCTTTGGACTGTAGCCAGATTCCTGTTTCATTCCCCTGAGCCATCACTTTTCTCCAATCTCTTCCTTTTAATTAAAAATTAGAAGGGAATGGCTGGACATGAGAGCATGCTTGTTATCAAAAGTTTTTGCATGGTTGGAGGAGGCTTTAATGTGGGTTCAGAATTCTCGAAAAAATTTGGCAGCTGGCATTTCTGAAGGGGGTAAAAAAAATCCCTTTATTGCAAAGTTAAGAAGGTAGTATAAAAGCTTGATTCATTATAAGCAATTGGTGTGGGTTTCCAAGGCTTACAATTTTGTGACAATTCATGAGCATACAGAAAAATGAAATATGATGTTTTGCCCAAGAAAAACAGGAGTTTGAGCTGGTGCTTGTGCTACCACTGCTTTCCCAGAGCCAACCAGTCTCTACAGGACTTTTTGTTTTAATTTTATGGGTTGAATAGTTGTCATGTCTCTTAATTAACTCTCTCAGCAATATGACTGCTGTCACTGGTCAGACCCTCAAATGTGCAGACATTTTGCTCCAAAGCCTTCAGAGCAGATACCTGAGGGTAGTCACCACTGAATGTATAGTTAGATGCGTGGCTTTTACAGCTGAATGTTGCTGACGAAACAGATTTGCTTCTGTAAAAAGAGGCAGTTGTTATTACTCCTGTTTCTTGAGTCAGTTCCTGGCAGAAAGGGCTGGCTCAGCTTCCACATCTTGTCTACTGCAGACCCCCCTTCACATGCAGTGCCCAGTGCTCAGCAAATTCCCCTTTCCCAATCCCTGGCAGTTTTGCTCAGCCAGTGGCAGGGGTGCCCAGCGCTCTGCTCTGTGGCAGGGTATGGGTGTCCGTCTCCCTGCGGCTTCATGGGGGCCATGCTGTTGGATGCTTTGGGTTGCACAGGGCTGGTGTGCTGTTTCTGACAGCCCTCACAAGGGACCACACTCATCATCATCTTCGGCTCTTCCTGGAGAGCAGAGAAGCCCTCCAGGTCTGGGATGAAGTGCAGGAATTTCCCTGAGGGCCCCCACATCCTTTCCCAGGCTGAGCTGGTGAACTTCCTGTTCACTGTGCTCCTCTTGCAGAACATCAGTCATTGCAGGAGCAGGGACGTACCTAGATGCTTATAATAGTATCTCTCATTTCTGCTCTCTTTTTGATGTTGGGCAGCACTCCCTCTTAGGGCTAATGACTTCCTAAACCCTTGTATTAGTGTCCCCAGTTTAAATTATCCGTTAATCCTTGAGTTGCAGAATGCATTTCACCCTGTGAACCCAAGACAAAAAGGAGACAATGTTGATTTAATTTTGGGCATGAAGGGTGTACTATTTCAAAGATGAATTCACACGGTGGTCTGTGGCAGTGGTGATCTTTTATTCTTAGAACACTAAGCAAAAGCAGAAGGGAGAGAATTGTCAATTGTTCGCTGTTCCAACCAAGGCAGTTTTATCTAATCATCCTGTGGCAGAAGTCACATCTCTGAATCTCTGTGCCAACAGCTAATTTCCAAGGGCCCTAAATTGATCCTTACAGCATAACTTTCAGATCAAGCATTTAGTTTTTATAATACTGCTTTTTAATCTTGGGTCCATCTGTAAAGCAGTGTGTGCTGATTAAATGAAAAATATAAAAGGAATGTAAAAAATTAAATAGATGCAGGTTGTGTTGCCACCAAGCTGTAAGCCTTACCAGGCAGAAGAAAGAGCTCTTCTTGGATAAGCATGATTGTCAAGTTTGCATTTTTAAATTGGTCAAAAGCAGTCTTTCCAGATTCTGCCCTTCCTCTGCAGCATGGTATCCAAAAAACATTTCTGAATTCAGTTTTGAGTTTAAAACTTTTCAGTAAAAAGCCCTAAGAAGAGGATAGTGGTGATGACACATGGGGACGGAGGGGGCTGGATTATCTCTAGAAGTGTGAGAGTAATACTGTGCACAGAGAATAATAAATTCTTTTGCACTTACATCAACATGCATTAGAAATATTTTTTTTTTCTGAGATGATAGATCTGTGCAGTTAGGAACGAAAGAAAAAGCAGGCCCAGGATCCTGTTATTTTTGGTGCTTCTCAGGGACTAATACATTTGTAACTAAGAAGGTTTGATAAGAGCATCCAAAATATCATTTCTGGCACAGGAATTCCTATTTTAGGACCTGTTCAGGAAGAACAGCATTTTGGAAATGGAAAAGTTGGGAAATGTAGGAGGACACATCCTCTTTTTCTGAATGGGTTGGGTATTACAGTGTGAAAAATATGTAGGAATATAAAAAAAGTAGGCATGGGAATGAATTTTCCCGGAGTTAAACACATTCTTGCAGCAATGAATTAAAGTCAAGCTTGCAATCATGATTTGTTACCCTGCAATCTGTGCTAACAGGTTTTGCACTATATAAATTATGTTCACCTTTGTTCCCGTACAAAATCTGTGCCATGTACAGCACCAGGTCCACCTGGTTTGGTTGAGCTGCCTTGATAGCTTTGCTTACTGTAGGGCCAGTGCTGAGTTGCATCCTGCTGCTTACCCCATCTCAGTGTTATGCTGACAAAGTCCTGCTTCTGCTGGAAAAAAAAAGGCAAAGCAGAATTAAGGAAGGATATTTATGGCAAGAGTTTCCTGCTTCCTAAAGCTAGTGTCTGGGCAATACCTAAATGTGCATGTTTGCCCAGGCTGCCTCTTGCAGCCCTTTCTGTGCCAGGTGGGGTTATAGCAGTTTGCAGTGGGGAGCAATTACCTATAAAAAAAGAAGCCCTGTCTTGGAAGCAACCCTTGATCTAAATGTGCAGGGAAATCATTCAATAGAGGGAAGATCCTGTTTTAGGAGCTGATGCCTCTGAGTTGGCTGACATCCACAGAGAACTAGTGGAGCAAAGAGCAGACCCAGATCTAAACCTTTCACAGCTTTGTTTACAAAAGAGGCAGGCTCTGACTTTCATGCACATCCCTCTGGGTGCTGGGACCACAGTTCCTTCACTGAGGGGGTGGGTGCTACTGGGCTGAAGCAGCTGCTGCAGAGGGCTGTGAGAGTATGTCTTGCTCTCCATACCCAGGGCTGGCTGCAGGAATCGCTGCAGAGCAGATCCTGGAGCCAGGGTGGGTGTTTGGCCCTGCATGTGGCTCAGTGCAGCATGACCCCAGGTGCCATGCAGGGGCTCCTGCCTGCTGGACTGCAAAGACCCTCATGCCATTTCTTGCCAGCACAGCAGTTTTGGAATGCTGCTGCTGGGTGTTGTTGGGCTGGAAGTAAGTGGGAGCAGCTGTGCTGCTGCGTGCAATGAGGAGAACAATAAAACAGTTAGGGAAATGTTTTCACAAAAAATGTGTGTTTCACTAAAAAATGTGTGTTTCATTTCTGGGGAAGAAGAGGGGAAATCATGTATGTTTTGCAGAACCTGCCCAGAGTTTAGCCTCAGTCATGAGGAGCTGGGAGAGGTGAGCGGGTGGGGAGCTTGGTCTTAAGACACCCCACTGAGCTGGAAAAAGGGCTGAGGTGGCAGCTGGGGACATGGGATCTCCAAACCAGCCTGGGGTTTGAGGGTGCTGGAGTCTGGAGTTTCCATTTAGACCCCTTTCTCAGCAAAGCATAAGGCAAATATTTGCCACCTCCTCTCTGGCTCCTTCAAGGTCCGTCTGCTGTGAAGTTGAGTTCACTTTGTAGTCACTTCATCTTTTTCAAGGCGTGGGCAGTGCTGGTATTGGCCTCTCCTCCTGGCACCCCTTCTGGAGGGCATCTCTGGTGAAAGCAATTTGGCAAAGGGGAAGGTCAAGGATGAAGCTTTCCTCTGCCCTTCTTCATATCTACACAGCCCATGACTCAGCCCTGGCAGATCCTTCCCTTGTGTTCCTCACTTCGGGAAGCTTCATCTCTGCTTCAGTGCTTCCCCGTCTGACCCTAAGATCCTTCTTTTTCCACTTAATTTCCCTTTTGCCCTGATTTCTCCAGAACCGTGGTGGCACAGCTGGTTTTCAGGGGAGAGATCCTTTTCAAAGGTGTTTATTTGGTGTCTGCTTTCGCTTGACTTTTCTGTACAGCTCAGAGGACATTTTGCATTCATCTCACATTGGCTGTTTTCTCCTGACCCTCTTCCTTCTCCTGCTCAACCTCCTTCTGTCTTTTGTGCAGGACTTCTTGAACTGCTCCTGGTTTGCTTTGAGGAGACACCCAAGTAAGCATGTGCATGGTCCCCATTTCAGTAGTCCATGTAACATCCATTTGAGATTCACTCTGCCTGTTTTTCTTTGGAGTTTTCTAGGAAAACACCCCTGGACTGTATACAGTCTGGGGTTGCAGCATTTTTCATGTGTGCCCCCTTAGGCATTCTCTCAGCTGAGATGAAAAGACCCTTTCCCATATCTCCAAAGTAAAACTAGAGACGTGCACTCTATAGATGTGTCTTTCTTGCTAGCCAATAACACTACATAGCTTAAGAGGACCCAAAGTCGTTATCTGCTTTCGTATTAGTTTCCTAAGGGATGGATTTGGAAAAGCCTATTCCCCTCAGCCTCTTCACAAGTCATCTGTCTGCTCTGCAGGGCAAAATAAAAACCATTTGGTCTGGATTTTTTATGTGCTAGGAGTTTCCTTTTCACCACTCTCAACTCTTGTGTGTATGCAGGTGACCAGACCTCCTTCCGAGTTCAGGTTCGGCAAGTGGAGGACTATCCTGTGGACCTCTACTACCTGATGGATCTTTCCCTATCCATGAATGACGACCTAGATAATATTCGCAATCTGGGGACCAAGCTGGCCGAAGAGATGCGAAAGCTCACTAGCAATTTCCGGCTGGGGTTTGGCTCTTTTGTGGACAAAAACATTTCTCCTTTCTCCTACACGGCACCAAGATACCAAAACAATCCTTGCATTGGGTAAGTGGTAGGTGTAACCCAAAGGGACAAGCCCTGGGTTTGCACAGAGCCTGACTGCATTCTTCTCTTCCCATTCTTGCCTTAAATAATGAACCACACTTAAGCCCCAGCTTTTGGGAATGCTGATTAACCACATCACTGATGTCACGTTAGCCATTGTCACTGATACTCCAGAGTGATTCAAAATAGGGCAACTTGCAGTTTTGCAGTGGATGTTGGGAGATCTCTCCATCTATAGATAGGAAACTGTTGTACAGGGAATGGGAAACAGTTGTATCGGGAGCCCAAAGTTATTTTTAAGTACCTGAAGAGGATGCAGGCATAGCTGTCTTTTTTACAGGCCAAGAGCTAAAATTTCCTTATTTCTGTTCTGATCCTAGCTCTGACTCATAGTTTAGCATTGAGTAAATCAATTAAGCTCTTTGTCTCTGCCTTGATCTCCTTATCTGTAAACAATGTAAGACCTTTCCAACAGTAGTGTTTGGGGGAAGTGAGATTTGTGATGGTCTGTAGTACTGATTAATGAGTTATTGTAAAGTTTTTTGACGTTATCAGGCAGATTTTTCATCTTTAGTGCTGTGGAAGGAAAGCAAACTGGCAGTTCAAAAACACACAAATAATGTTGTTTGCTTTGAAGTGATATCACTTCTTCCTTTCTTCTGCTAGAGTCTTTTTGTTTGCCTTTCAACCCCTGGTGTTAAGACCAAGTCCATTGAATTGGGGGTTATGCCAGAGTGAGCCCCGGTGTAGTAGAGGTTGTTCAGGCTCAGGTGGTTTTGGATGTTGGCATGAAGGGATGGATACGCAGGAAGTGCCCTCCTGGGAGAATGTCACTGTTAACACTTACCTTCATGGTCCCTATCTTCACCTCACCCATTGTTAGGGTGCTTTCCAGCCATGTAAGGGCAGTAAGATTAGTGCTTTTATCCATTTGTGGATACTTACATTGTAAGATTACTGCACAAATGGATGCCAAGCTCTGCAAGTATGCAGCCTTTAAGTTTTCAGTATGAGAAGCAGAGTAAAGAGAGCTTGCATCGGCTGTGTTTCTAGTCCGACTTCTGGCATTGACCAAGCACTTGGCATCTCATTGCTTGTTGACCACTGAGCAGACAAAATTATCTGTATTCTGTTTTCACCAATTGTGTCCAGAGAGGAAAGTCAAATGGATTTTAGCACTGAAAACTCATGCTTTGGTCATGAAGTGTAGCCAAAAGTGACCATGCTGACTGAGCCAGTGAGGTGGCTCTGCCACCATGGCACTGCATATCATGCTATTCTTAGCTTTTTCCCCTAGAAAGCTGGCATGGCCTCAGAGATGCTGTCAGTCACCTCTGTTGTGCTCAGTCTCCCATCACCTCTCATGTTGCTCGCAGGCTAGGGACAGGGTTTCACTCCAGCTGGGGAAATCTTGGAACCTTGGTTTGGCTGGCCTGTGGCTTAATTGAAGTAATGTGGCTTTTGCTGAGTGAAGTAAAGTGAAATGTGCAGGATGGGAGAGGTGGGAGAGGAGAGGATGGAGCTACAGAACTCTGCAGCAAGGCAGAGGTTTTTTTCATGCCTGAAACTGCTGATGCCATTTCATCAAGGGCATCCAGGGTTGTTGCCTTGGCTTTTCCCACCATGACCAGGCTATCTGCATGTCCCTTTGGGTTTAACCAGGTGATTTCTTTTCTATTTATGGGCTACATTATGCCAGCCTGGTCTTGGGGAACCTTTTAGGAAGGGTTGGCCAGGACAGCTCATCTCTCTGGTGGGCACTCCCTTCCAGTTGCCACCTATCTCCTCTTCTTTCAAACCAGGGGTGCTGGATCCTCATTGTTCTGTGGCAGTGTTTCCTTCCCCTGCCCACTCTATGAGTGGGCTGTCACTGATGCCAAGTGGCTTGTTGATGTGGCGGTGAGAGGTGGGCTGTCAGGTGTGGTTTTGTTTGCAGCTGTTTCTAGTGTCAAAGCAAACTTCATCTGGTGGCCTGCTCACATTTAAGAAAAGCTGCAAGTAAACATGAGCTGTGGTGGGTGGGTTTTGCGCCTGATCCAGGCTTTCTCCTCCTTCTCCTCACAATGATAGCTGTTCTGCAGATCTGAGTAGGGTGCAGCCCTGCTTTCATATAGGGTCTGTCTGGGATCCCTTGTGCCTTGTCCATCTCTCCCCAGCTCATTGCTCGTCCCTGCTCCTGGCTCAGCATCTCACCTGGTACCTCTCAGAGAGCCAGGATGTGGCCTCTAGCAGCCATGGTGTCATTCAAGACAGATAATATAAAGGAAACAAACACTAAATTAAAAAAGATAAGGAAGGTAGAGGATTTGAGTGAACACTTAATTGCCTATCTATCTGTGATAGGACTTGTGGAGATTACAGCCTGAGATAACTCACCCACGATGCTGAGTGCCCTTGCGTAGTCACGCAGATATCCACCATCTGTCCTGCTGCTGCCTGCAGCTTCTGCCAGCAAACCCAGAGTGCAGGACAAATAAAAAAAGGATTAAATTATACATCTGCATGGGAGGTGGGCCTCTACAGTGTGGCAGTGTTTTCTTTCCGCACCAGGGCTCTGGAAAACCAAGCACCCAGATGTATCATATGGGTTAAGGGCTGCTTGCTGAGACCTTTCAGGGCAAAGATTTCAGACATGGCAAAATCCTTCCCTTGGCCTTAGGTGCAGGTGGGATGCAAGTCTGAACACGGTGCTGATCACAAGGGATTGCTCTCATTGCCAGCTGGACCCAGTGCAGTGGGACCTGCCCTGTGGTTAGGTGTGTGCATGGCTGTGCAAATGAAAATCCCTGCTCTGGGGTCCCTTGTGAGGGATTGGAGTTCCCAGTGGTGGTAAATCTTAAATACTCCTTTGTGTAAAAAGCCTCTTACAACCTACCCACAGTGGGTCATGTGTCAGCAGGGGCCTTTAATTGTTATCCAGGTTTTATCTTTGAAGATAAGACTGAATTAGTGCCAGCCCAACTCCTTTTAAAACACGTTTTCTTTAACCCTTCTTGTCCTTCTCCCATGCACACACTCGCTGATTCCCACACTGCAGGAGCTGCTCTACTGAGCTCTCCCAGCCACACAGTGAGCACCAAGGCATTTCTTTGCCGTAGGGTTATGTTCCTACCTTTCTGCTCCAGTGGAGCTCTGGAAAGCAGAGATGTTGTTTGCTCACTGGCTTGCCAGGAGAGTGGGAGGATGCATGAGTTGGTGTTAGCTATTAATGCTTCTTATATTGGGCAATTGCCTGGTGACGTGCAGTGGGTGCATGGTGTCACGTACTGCCAAGAAAACTGGATGACAGAATGAAAATACATATTGAAAAATAAATATTAAAAAATAGGGGAAAAGTAGCTCTGGGCAGTGACACTCCTGGATGGTGCCCTTTGACACCAGCCCACTGGTTTTGCAGGCATGAGGCATGGCTCACACTGCCCGCCCGGGCTGCTGGGAAGGGTGGCTTTGCCAAAACTCACCCCGCACATCATCGTGGGTTGCATCTTGCAGATTCCCAGTGTGCAAAACACTGAAACTAAAGAGCTGCGTGGCCCAAGGTGGGCTGGTGCTTGCTGTCCCCAGTCACACCTTACACAGTGAGAGATGTTTGGTCCTGGTGAGAGGCCTGAAACTTCAGCTGTTCAAAGCCACTGTGGGCAAACAAACAAACAAAGGGTTCTACTGCAGAGTTTTGTAAATAAATAGACAGAAATCAAAGTGTCCAGAACATGAAGCCTTGTGGAAGTATTTCATTCCTCTGAACAGATGTTTGTAGACCAACCTGGTGGAGCTGGGAGTTTCTGCAGCCCTTGGCTGCTGGTGTGGTTCCTCCCAGCTGACCACTCTGTTCCTCCTGCAGTTACAAGCTGTTTCCCAGCTGTGTCCCTTCCTTTGGCTTCCGCCACCTCTTATCCCTGACGGATAAAGTCGATCGTTTCAATGAAGAAGTTCAGAAACAGAAGGTTTCCCGCAACCGAGATGCTCCAGAGGGCGGTTTTGATGCGATTTTGCAGGCTGCTGTGTGCAAGGTGAGTTGCTCTGATTTCTGGGGTTTTAAATCAAAGCAAAAGAGGAAGATGTTTCTTCTGCTGTGTTCTTAGACCAGAGTAGAGTTCCACTTGGGAGTAACTACTAAATTTTTCTTGCAGAAACCCTGAAAAATGCCTTTAAAACTAGAAGCTTTTGTACATGGACAGGCAAAGAAGAAAAATATAGTATTTTTTCTACTGTAAAGGGATAATAATGGAGCATTTGCAAATGCAAATTTAGGGATGAGCTTTCATCATGTGGTTAGACTTGTAGGTGCTGATCTCAGAGCAGCTGGGATGAAATCCTTGAAGATTCTTGTACACTTGTGTGCAGCAGCAGTGTGTGTTGGCTCAATGCATTCCTTGAGTGTACGTCAAACATATCTTGCCACAGTTGACCAACACTGAGGGTTGGAGCCGGTTTGTGCTGCTCATACCCGCCCCTTTTTTGTGTGGGGCTGGATGATCCATCTCTAGGCACAGATAGCCTGCTCTCCCTCTTTGTCAGCAAAACCGAAGCTCTTAGCAGTAAAGACAGAGTTCATTAGCTTGGTGCCATGTTAGCCACATCCTTAGGGTTTTTAGAGATGTTTTCTTTATGATTTTTCTGGAACAAGCAGGTGGGTTGCTCCATATCCCTTTGTGCATCAGGGAATGGAAGTGTTTTCACCCCTCCAACGTGTGGCTGAGCTTCTCTGCTTGCCAGGGGTGGGTCCAGCTGTTTTTTCCCCTCTTGACATACAGTTTGATTTTTTTGTTTGCTCCAGCCTTGTGTTGTCCTTTTGGTTGGGCATGTTTTCTTCTGGGTCTGGATTTTGGGAGCTGGGAGATAGTCATCGTCTGCAGGAGTCATGGGACGCAAGCTTGTGGGAAACCAGATCTTCCCTCGTCTGTGTTGATTTCATTTATGCTTCATGTGCTCAACAGGACTGAACCTGCCCCATTGGATCTGATGTCACCCAGCAGTTATGTTTCCTCTCCCAGGCTGGCACAGATATTGTTGTTGGCACAACTACAGTGCTGCTCCTAATACTTATCTGGACATAAAGCACTTCTCAGTTTTGAAGAGGTTCCTCTTGTGGTTAGAGCAGAGACATCTCAGGATGGTGATTCAGTTGTGCTACCCACCATGTGTTTTTTGTAGTCCCTTCCACCGCATCATTGCAAAAATGGGACATTTCCCTGCGGCACAGAATTACTGTGGTGTATGTCACAAGGGCTCATTTTGGAGATGTTGGTGAAAGGCAGGAGACCTGCAAGATATTTCCTGCACATTTGAGCCAATCTCAAGCTGTTAGTAAGGACCAATATCTTTGACTGTCATTCTTGAATGCCCGGCCTGGTCCCTTCTAAATTCAGAAAATTAATTTAAATGCTGGCAGCATTGAAATCCAGGACTGAGCATCCTCTAGGAAGGGCGAGCAGAGGTGAGGTAAGGTGTGTGCTTGCATAGCTCTTGGCACACTGTGGCAGGTCATGACAGGACTTTCTGCAGCCTCAGCAGTTAATTAATTACTGGAGCTTAGGTGTGGGAAAGAAGGTCCATGGGACTGGTGTACAAAGCAGGAGAACTGGCTGCACAGTAACTTGTGCTGCCCCTTGCTGTGGGTGGAACGGCTGCCTGCTGGTCACAGGCATGAGCAGCAAAGGTTCTGTCCATATAGAGTTCAAATAGCCAATATTTTGTGCCAGCTGATTGACCTCCTAAGCCAAAATAGGAACTTAGTGATGAATTTCCCTTGGTGGCTGAGTGATGGCCCAGATTGGCCTGTGGCCGTGCATTGTGGTGGGGCTGAGCACCACTGAGGCGGGTGAATGTGGCACATATCTGCGTTGGCAGTAAATGCTGCTTCCTGATGAGGATGGTCTTTACTGCAACAAATGGCGCTTTACATCTAGTGGTGATTAATGAATTATTGTGGGGACTAAACTGCACAGCCAGTAGTTTCTAGAAACTCAGGAACTAGTTTCCCCCAGTGCAAGGAGAGCAGCATACATGTACCTTGGTGTACACTACCAGTAGTGGATCACTACTGTGGTACCCATTGCATCTTGCTGGCTTGCTCCAGCTTTTTCCAGCTTTCACCCTCTCTACTATATTCAAACCCCAAGTACCTTGTGCTCAGCAGCAGTTTTTGGCATCAAGGGGTATGTCCTGGGGGGAGCTGATCATGGCATGGCAGAGCCTCGCTGTTTCCAAGCCACAGTGTCCAAGTGTGGTCTCCTCTCCTTCAAGCACTGAGGTGTCAGAAACAATACCTACTTTGTTGAATAAGTATTTTTATACTGTAATTCATATCAGGCATTTCTTCTGTGTGATCTGTCTTTGAGAGCTCTGTAATGCTCAAGTCGTTCTTTGGCCTGATTTTCAACTCAAGGAGTGGGGAAAGTTTGTACAGCTAATACAGACTAATGAGCAGGCCCAGGGTTTGGCTTCTTTCTGAAAGATGAAGATATGGTAAATGTTAGTCTGGAGGCAGTGAAAGAGCCAGAGACAATAAGCCTTTATCCTGATGCTAAAATGGTAAGCCAGGAATATTAATCAACCTTCTGTAATTACATTTTCCATTTTCAGTATTTTGGTTTTCTGCCATTCTTTAAGTGCAAGAATCATATGGTTTGGTGATATGTATAAGTTTCAGATCCTGTATACTAAGAAGCATCAAGGAGATGGTACTGGATTAGAAAGTAAAGTGTCTTTTGAAATAGTTTTGACTGGTGCTTGCTAGAAACAGGTACATGGAGATGACCAAGGCATCTGGGATACACTGAGGTACCTTTCAGAGCTACACCAGATGAGGGAGGTTTTGGCTTTTAATCTCTAAGGCATGCTTGTCTTGCACCTATATCTGTTTCTTGCTTCCAAAAAGGTCTGCACCTGAGAAACTGGTGAGGTTTTAGAAATACTGATGAATTATGGGGTGTCTCCTGGCAGTTGATGTCTTGGTAATTGAACGGGGTTTGTTGTGGTGGTGGTGTGGTGGTGGTGGTGGTGGTGTGGTGGTGTGGGGGGTGTTGTGGTGTTGGTATAGTGGTGTTGTTGTGAGGAGGTTGGGGGAGGGTCGGGGTGGGAGAGAGT
>JANHFX010012225.1:0-40890 GCA_027560015.1 Chloroceryle amazona
GAGGTGACAAAGACATTTTTTTGCACTGCTTCCAATTTAAGATTCTGTAGTATCAGCTTCCTGAGTACTAAGCTTCACTGTTCGTTGAGAAGTCCAGCTGCAGTTATTGGAACTGGTGATATGTATATTTCAATTTGTGTTGTCAACCCATAAACTAAGTGTCTTAATAACCTGTAGTAATTACAGGCTTCTGCTGGCTGAATCTTTGTATCCAGCACAGACCATGAGTTAGACAACCAGAAGAACTGGAGGCAAAGAAATGTCAGTGGACCACTGATATCCACCTGAAGAATATTAAAATAAAAAATTGATTGTGCTATTTTTTCAATACCTCACATTTCCCTAATATGAAAACATTCTTTTCTCTCTATTGTTTGCTTAGAATAACACTGTAACTACTGCTGGGAATATATTCTTGCTGCAGATAACTCACTTAAAATGCACAAGGATTGATTAAACTACTGTAGTGCATTGAGAACTGACTTCCAACTGTGCGTGTTCTGATTGCTGCTTGCAGTGTACACTGGGAAGTTTGCTTGTGGGGAAAAGGCAGACATTTGGTATTGCACCGCTCAATACAAATTGTGTAACAAAAATGGTAATGGAGAAAAATGGGCTTAATGTTCTTGGGTGTGAATGAGCTTTTGAAGAAAAAGGAAGACCTGGCATTACTGCATAATAGTGCAGATGCTCCATTTTCATATACTCTCTGTATTAACACTAGCTATATAACTAATAGGGCAAACTAGGCAATTTACTGAATCCTGTTGTCATGGCTGAATTTCACCTCAGTTTTGCATACAGAGGGTAATTTTTTGTAAGGTCTTGTAAGATTTTTTTTATTATTATTTTTTCTGGAATTATATTTGCACTCTACGGAAGGATTATCAACATGACAGCAGCTTCTAAAGGAGGAGTGTTAGTTATCTTTAAAATGAATTATTATAGTAAATTTGGAAAGTGCAGAAGGAATCCTGTTACAGATTATCATATTTTTCTTATTAAGGTGAAAACTACATGGCTGGTAAGTTGAACTGATGACTGATAATGCATGATAACAGATCACATTCTTAAACTTACTGAGGTAAAAAAAGATGGCATTAAGAAAGCCTTCGTGCGAGTTGTTGAAGTTGCTAAATGTGATCTGCTGCTGACTTGATCTCTTCATCTTGAATGTAATGAGTACTTTGCATTAAACAACTGCATTATTTATTCATGCCTTTCATCCAGAAAACTAGATCACTTTCTGTGCTGATGGGAGAAAAGTGACTGTGAGTATAATCTGCGAGCTAGATGCTGGTAGGTGTAGGGTAAAGGAATTATCAGTCCTTAAATATACAAGAATTGGATTGAGTGAGCTGTTGTTCAGCTGTGGTTCACAGTTACTGATTGTAAGTTTGGACATTTTGTGTAAATGGGGATTATGACAATAAGTTGGTGTGAGTTGGATGGAGAAAACAGAGTAGTTCTTTATTCTAGGGTTTGCATCTTCATGTCAATGGATGTAGTTCGCTTCCAGATCAGAATTTTCTGGCTTCTTTTTATAGTATTTATTTCAGATTTTACACAGCAAACAGAAAAATTCTATGCAAAATTTTTTCACTAAAAAATCTAGTTATTGATTTATTTTATTGATTATTGGCTTTTTTCATTAAGAAAATCTAGTTATTGATAGTCACTGATTCAAAATGCTAAGGTTTTGTCAGTAATATTCAGTGTATGTTTTTATTTTGATAAGGTTTTCACTGTTATTACTGAATGAATAGTAAATTTCTAGTATAAAATCTCTTAACTATTCCATGACCTTTTCTACTTGTACATGTATTTAACATCAAAGTTAAAAGTATTAAAATCAGTGTTATGTTCAATTCCAGAACTGTTTTGCCAACCCTCTTACTGGCAAATGTCTGGCAGTATAATTCTGCTTTCTTTATTAGCTCTCAAGGAGATAGATAGCAAATGAAGTTAAAGAGAAAAAAATCCTAAACGTCTCATATCATATGTACAATGGCTTAGAATTCTTGTACCTAAAAAATGATTTTGAGAGTAGCAGGACTTCAGTAAAATGGCTTGCAATTTCCTGATTATCATATGAACTTAATGGAGGAGATCAGCATTTACTACTGCCTGTAGTAGGACTGAAACTGTAGAATGAAAGATGGCTCTGATTTCAGTAAAGCTTCCCTATCATACCTTTCAACTTTAGAGCCTGCCAGTGTGTGTGATAGAAGCCATCAAAATGTGTGAAAAATGACCCAAAAGCAGAACTGTTATTTGCAGTTATCAATACAAACTGTTATTGTGCCATAATTGACAGATGGTTTTTCACTTTAATATCTGTTTTTAAGGATATTTTTACACTGATTTAGACAGAGTTGTGTTGTGGGTTGTGGGGGTTTTTTTGGTGGTTTAGTTGTTGGTTTGAATTTTTTATTTTTTTTGAAGTGAAAACAGAAAGCCAGGAATTAACGGTACTCAGCAAGGAGGAATTACACTGTAGAAAAGCTGTGTGAATATAGTAACAAATTTCAATTTGTTATTTGAATTGAAGAGGCTTAGGGTCAAAACAGAGTCTCTCAAACCCCCTGAAAGTTCTGAAGAGTAGCAGCTGGGTGTTTTGATGAAAAATGTATTTTTCTTTCTGTAAAGCTCCGTACGACCTGAGCTTTATTCTGCAGAGAGAGTATTTGAGAATTCACAAAGCAGCATAAAGTGAACACTGATTTCTAATTTAACTGGAGACCACATTTGGCTAAAGCAGTGACAAAGTCTGCTGTTAAAGGGAGTTCACCCAGTTCTTTCCTCCTGTACAGCCATTCTCTTGCAGTGAATTAATGTTGATGGTAATTGTAGCTCTGCCTGAAAACTGCTGTTAAAATGAATGTGTTCTTAGAAAGCTCTTGTTTTCATACAGATTACATCTCGTTTTCCCTAGGTATACAACTTCAAGACTAGAATGTGGGCCAAACATGGATTTCTCTCTAATTTGATATAATTTCCACTTGATTTTTCTCAGAACATTAAACTGTACATTTTTAAATTAAATTAGATTTTCTTGATTGAAAATCAACAGTTTATACAGTTCCTTGCCTGAGAGCAGCAGTAGCCAGATGCCTGTGATGTAGAAAAGATGTGCAGTTGATAGGAAGGTCTATTTTAAGGTAACCTGGCCCTGTTATGTTTCAGTGGAGTGTGGTGTTGTTTGGGGAACTGTGTAAAAAATGCACCATTTGCAATGATGTTATAGAAAGTTTTGTGACTTTCATTGTGTTCCTTGGTTAGACTAAATAGATGATCTCCCATCTGACTCAAGCCTCTTTAACTGTGACTGGGTAAGAGGGTAACATAAGCTGTGGAACAATGCTTCTGCAATACTGTAATATTTCCACGGATGCTTTTCTTGTGTTAATTACAGCAGGCTTCTCTTATGAGGAGAAGTTTTAAGTGACTGACTAGAGGCATCTTCAATCTCACTGTCAGTGAGGCTTCCTTCTAATTATTAGTTCTGCAAAGTGGAAATGGAGGCATCTGCGTTGGCTGTGGAAGCTGTGGTGGTGCTGCAACTCTCTGGTGAAATGGTGATGGGATAAATAGACGAGTAAAAATATGAGAACCTATCTGCATCTGGAGCCTGGTGGTCCCACTTGCTATAGTCTTTTTGTGGATTAAAGATGAAAATTGATCTCAAGAGACAGTAACTGAGGTAAAATGATAGGAACCAGGACAGGAAGGGCAGCTGTTTGAATGAAATATGAGAAGACAAGCAGAAAGAGAAAGCAAGAGTTGTGTAAGATGAGAAGTGTTAAGCTAGTGTACAAATACATGAAGAACAAATAAATTAGGAGATCTAAAAATAAATGTGTTGTGGGTTTGTTTTCTTGGTTTTGTTTCTCTTTGTTTGGTTTAGTTTTTTCTGTGCTTGGTTGGTTGGTTATTTTGTTTTGTGTTGTTTTGGATTTTTCTGGGAAACAAACTATATTAGGTCTTGGGGGAAAAACAAAACCAAAAAATCAACACCAAAAAAACAACAAACCAGAAGTATAGAGTGATAAGAGGCATGAAGGTAAACCATTTGGGAATATTGACTTGACTCCTTTTCCTTTGATATTCTCTTTTTTTTTTTCCTAGTGCCTTCTTGGATAATTGCTGGTCCAAAGTTGTTTACAGGCAGATCTCTCCTCAGGCACTACTGTGTGTCAGTACAGCCATTTCTGGGAAGTGTAGGAAACTAATTTCTGAATACGCTCATCCATCTGTCCATGTTAAAGTCTGCAGATTTGCTTACTCGCAGGGGGTTTCAGGGGATTTCCTCAGCATTTGCTGGAGGTAAATGTTAGTGTGTATTGGTGATAACTACATGGAACATGGTCCTAGCACCCATCTTTAAGCACCACTTGAAGTTGTAACTTACAATGTTGCCTGAAATTAAATAGAAAGCTGTCAGCCGGGCTGTTCAGTGTTTGTATATATAAACATACTTATCTTTGTAGATTTATTACCTTTAACCCATACTTGGGGCTGTCACAGAAGGTTATGTTGTCTCCTGTCTGTTGCTATAAATATTTCTGTCATAACCTTATCAATAATCTGAAATGACAGAAAATTTGACAGTTTGCAAGAGTATTCTCAGAGCTTCAGCTATGGGCTAGCAATGAATTTGATGTTAAAGAAGAATGAGCCCTGGAATAGCTTGTTTATGATACTAGTACCACTTCCCACTCTTACATGCCTGGGTTTACTGGTTTTTACTGTGTGTTGGGTTTTTTTCCGTTTTATATACCTGATGAGGAACTACTGGAGCCTTTGTACAGGGATTGCAAAAGTCAAAATATGATGAGCAGCAACACCTAGGCTTTAGGCATGAATGATCAGCTGCTGAGAGCTTCAGCATCAAGTTCTAATATGAACATTCATACACACTGCCCCTCCCTGTAGTAATGTCCCTGCAATTTACGTACATTATTAAAGACACCAGCTCTAATCTGACAGCATTTGCAATCTGCCAAAGTGTAAAGTTATCACAAGATACATTTACATTTAAAGCAGAATCTGCATAGCTGTACAGGAGGTGAAAATAAGTCGATATAAAACTATGTCAGTGAAGATGGGATTTTGTGTACAAAAAATGGCAAAACAGTTTATCAAAGTTTGGGCTGTCCTTGGTGCAAGATGAGAAATGGAGTTTTATGAGGATACAAATGCAAAATTTTGAGTCAGTTTATTATAGGACAAAGTACAGACAGTAAACTAGCCACTCATGCATTGAAAGCTTACAGTAATTTGATATTTACTGCCTAGACCATATTGCTAAATTGTCATTCTCTTCCGGAGGCTTATTAATGTTTGTGGTGACTGGACTTTTCTTCAAAGCTTTGTCTTTGTTTTAAAGTCTTGCTGTCTTGGTGTAATTGTGGAAACACTCAAAGAAGATACAAATGAAGCAAATGAAAAATCCCAAACAATTTTATGAAATCTGAAGATCAGATTTGTGATGTGTTTTTTAGTGATTTTTTTTTTTTTTCTCTGATGCTTCTTTATTTCTTTTTACTTTTGGGTGTGTTTAGCATATATATATTTATTCCCCCCTCCCAATAACTTCACTAAAGATAAAACATGGATTTTGGTCACATGCACACGTAAGTTATTGTTAGCATGCAATAAAATGCTTCAGATATTAGAACATAGGACCTGTCTGTGAATCTTCCATCTGGTAACATTAGCGAGTATAACCTGAATGTTGCACTGTGGGGCCATAAATCCACATCAATTGTTGCACATTATCCTCTACAGGGGAGTTGCTCGGGGGAATTACGTAGCAGCATGGCAGCTTTTTCAATGCAAACATGAAAATTGTAACTAATAAAATCATCACTAGTTGCTAAATTACTGTTTCTGTTAAAAGATGTTGAATTCACTGGCTTTTTTTTTCTTGCCAATGTAGAGCTGGTTTTGCTAGATAGGATTGTGAGTCGTAGAAGGGACAGTGTCAGGAAACTGGAACTTTAGAAAATGAGATAAAGCATTAACCACCATGCTGACATAGGATGGTCAAACTGTTAATTTACCCAGTTAGTTTTACTTACAAGGTTGAATTAAATGTGCTTTATATTGTGATGAGAATTTATGTAAATTTGTTCCAGACTCACTAATTAAGTACCACTTGAAATTAATTATTGTTTTATGCTGAAAGCATATTTATGTGTTTTGTTGGTTTTGGTTGGTTTATTTTTTTTCTTTTTTGTTGTGGCAGGGGATAGTCCAACATGAATATTTATTAAAACATTTCAAGTTACTTAACATTTTACGCAGTGCTTCTTTATTAATGTCATTTAGAAATTTGTTTTTCTTTTACCAGATTTTAGAGCAGGAATACAAAATTTTTATTATGATACTAAGATTGTTGGAGGAAAAGCTTCAAACCATGGGCCTCTGAGAAAACTCTGCAGGTAGTTTTGTGGTATTTTCAATCTAGGATTTCTAGATTACATATGTAATTTTGGGGGTAGATTTTTGGTTGAGTGTTTTTTGGTTGTTTTGGTGATTTCTCTTTGGTTGTTTGTTTGTTTTTTTGTTTATTTGTTTTTTTCCAGAAGTCTCTGGACCATGGGCATTGAAAACATCTGAGGGTTTTGATATATGGCTAGATAATAAAGAATTTATTCACACTTTCAAGTTAGCAGTATTTAACCTCTCAATTTGCAATCCTTTTCACTGCAAGTGACATTTAATGACATTTATGCTGCTCATGGGGATTATGAGTGTATATTCTTCAGATGTACTCTTTGCATGAAAACACGTAGAAATTGCCTCTTTGCTACTTTTTCCATAACAGACATCTAAGGAATGGAGTGATGATAAAACATTCCTGTTTAGTGTACGGCTATCTTAAATTTAATGAACTTGAAAAATTAGCCAAATTCTAGATTTAGTAATGTAATGTAGTTATCAAGATAGTGCAGGGTTTTTTCCAGAATGCTGCAGAGAAAATATAATGAAATGTTATCTTAACATCTGTCATTTTGTCTTTGTTGTCTTAACCGAACTCAAAAAGATGCCAGATTTGTATTTGAAAATGCTTTGAGTGTAGCATAATGAGTGTTTTTTACTGCATTGGTTTTGGACCTGATGGTCCAAAAGGTAATTTTGAAGGTATGTCAGTTCCTTCAAATCATGCTTGGACAAATCATGAAAAGACTTACCTGAAAGGTAAAATTACTGAAAAGACTTACCTGAAAGGTAAAATTACTGAATAGAATTAGTTCTGTTCTCAAGAACTGACTGTATTGGAAGCTGAAGTGGGCCTAACTGGGAATAAGTTGGAAAAGCACTCTGTAGCAAATGGTCCAGATGCCCCATGCATCCTTGGCATAGACTTCCTCAAGAAAGGGTATCAGCAGGACCCAAAAGGGTGTCAATTGGGCTTTGATATAGCAGCTGTAGAGACTGGGAACATAAGGGTGAACTATTTTTAACTCGCTGAGCCCATGACACTTCAGGGATGAGATGCTACATACAAATG
Source organism: Chloroceryle amazona (assembly GCA_027560015.1). Lineage (NCBI taxonomy): Eukaryota > Metazoa > Chordata > Aves > Coraciiformes > Cerylidae > Chloroceryle > Chloroceryle amazona. The sequence continues at coordinate 7,520 of JANHFX010012225.1, forward strand.
GGCTTGTGACTGAGGTGTTAATATAACTTATGGGCACTATTGTGCAGGTTATCCATGATTGTGAAACGTGCCACAGTCAAGCAACACAAAGACATGATAGTAACAGAGCTAGGTATATTACTATGAGAAGTTTATAAAAAATTCTCAGGTCACTAGGAAAAAATTATGGGCTGATGAAAACAGAATTAATGGGTTTGGTTTCATATTTCTGTTAATCTTTAAGAACTTTCTGGGGGAAGGTCTGCATTTTTTAATTATTTACCATCTGTATTAACTTATTTGTACATTAATAAAAGTTAATGCTTTCTATGCTGTTTCTTTACCACAAGATAATATAAAACACTGTGAAAATTTATCCCTGGAAGATTTCAGTAGATTTCAGCTTTAATATCAGCTTGGTTCAAAAGAGTTTTTATTGCCTCAGCAGCTTGTTCATTATACCTACTTCTAAGAGGATAAAACTGATTAACAGATTAGTAATAATTTAGTACTTTGGTAAGATTATCAGCAACATGGACATTTTTTTTTTCTTTTACATTCAAATAGGATTCTAGAACTGAAAAATCTCATGTGTTATTGTTTGCTGTTGCAGAAAATAATATCCTGGAACTTTGTGTCGTGAAATTGTCGATCTTGTCTTCTAAGAAGATTTGGCTTTCTGCCCCCGGGGTTTAGTTGGAAAAGCTATCTGAAAGAACAATTTCTTTGAAGCTAAGGAAACCCCTTTAAATACTCAACCTGACTCTCTTCCTACTCACCTGATACTTCTGTTAGACTGCGTCTTGGTTTTCCTTGTTCTTGTTTTTCTGTTCTAGATCTTTATACCTGTGTAAACTGCTGTTATTTTCTCTTAAATGCCACATTTCTCTTAAATGCCACATTATACTTCCTGTATAGTAGTAAAGTCATAATATTTAAGTTAACGTGGGATCTTTTGTCTTCCTGTAACATGTCTTTAAGAAGGTGTTACTGTTTTGCTCTAAATTAGACCAAATCTTTTGATTTCTGTAGAAATCATCTCCTAAATTGACTTCTAAAATCTAGTTCTAAACATTCTTGTGTGATCCAGTTTCTGCTGAATGTGAGATCAGCTGGCCATTGTTCAATGAGGTAGCAGTATGTTTCCATCGGATACGATGAGGCAGAGTATTGGTGTCTAATTTAGTAAGCAATTGTGAACACAAAAGTTGTTTCTGAAGGAGTTTATGGTGCATTCAATGACAATGACCTTTAATGACAATAATAACAATTTATCACATGTATTGTATATACATATGTCATATATATTTGTATGTATTTATGAAATGTATACAATTATATGTAAAAACAATATCAAAATGAGTCCTTCTGATGGCAGTTATGTCACCGTCACCACTAATGCTGTGGACAGGCACTGGGGAAATCCCGGGCTGGACACAGTGGCAGATGGGAACCAGATTCAGAACCTGGATTCTGGAACTGGATTCAGGAACACACAGACTGGGATCAAAGGCAAAACAGAGAGTCCTTCTTGGATGCTGGCCATTAAAGAAGAGAGTTTGATCCTTATGATCCTTAAGCTTTACAATGAATATGATGTATATGGGGTACCTCACTGGTCATCTCAGGGTCACCATTCCTCCCTGCAGGTGTTGCCTCTTACTTTCTGCACCCACAATGTGGTACTTAAGATTTAGCAGTGACCTTGGTCTGCACACCAATCCTTGGTAGTAACTGTAACCATCAAGCACTGTCACTGCTAGAAGCAGACACTATCTGCAAAAATATGTCATTACCTTCAGAAAGTGCAGTTACTTAGAGACTGAGCTGAAAAGTAAAATCACTGAACAGAAGTAGTTCTGTTCTAACTCAAACCAGGACAGTTCTGAAGGAATAAATTCAGTGTTATACTTGGTAGGCATGCATAAAGGAAATCACTGATATTCTAAAAAAGTCAGCGTGACATATATGAAATAAGTAAATAAAAGTAACAGACTGCTTGAATTTGAGTTATTATCAGTGGCCTTTGATACATTGAATGTATCAAAAGATGCATTGTATGCTAGTATAAAGACATAAACTCACCTTTTTCAGTAAAGAACAAATCATTGTTAAAAGATCTAGATTTAAAAATGTTTCTATTTAATTTCAGTGATCACTTTACTATATACATTTTTATTTCATTCCAAATCTCAAGGGAAGGCATTCATGTAAAATGACTCCAGTCCATGGTGAGTTAGTTACCCATTGCGGTTGGCAGGCGTGGGCCTGTGGTTTAGTGGCTTCTTCTATCTTTGTGCAGGCACAGACTTTGGAGGAAGGAAAAGGGGGCTAGGGAGAGTTGCATTTGTTTCCTGATAATCATGTTTTTAGGAAAAAATATAGTTTTTTTCACTAGTTTGCTTCTTGTTATTTTGAAATTTTCTTACAGACTGTTTCAGAGATGACTGCTGCATTTGAAATACAGGATTGGATGGCTCTTTGAAATGCCATTCTGTTTAGAAAGAACACCTACCATTTAAGTAAAATTATAGTGCTCTGAAAGCAAAAAAAAAAAAAAGTCTTTTGTCACTCTAGTGTATTTATGCATATTTCATTTTATCTAGAAGGAAATTTATTTTCTTTTTCCAGTTTGGCAGAAGTAATCATTGACAGAATGATTTTAAAATTTTTTTTAAATATCACTGTGAAGACTTCTGTTTCTGTTTAAAAATTCCTCTTAACTGCTTAGTTAATTTGTTGGTGTTTGTTCTTTCTTGTCCTTTTTTGTTAGTCCTTTTATTTCAGCTTTTTCATAAATACAGCCTGTTCCCTTCAGGATCCGATGATTCCATTGTTTTGGTTGTGTGGGCTTTTGGGTGAAATCAAGTGCTTTTCTCTCTAAGTCAGCTGTAGTTTAGGGGGAAGGGAGGAGGAGGAGCCTGATATAATGTGGCAAAGCTGGCAAAAACTCTTTGGTTCTTATAAACCCTAGGCAGGCCAAGACACTGGTGACTTGTCCTTGCTGAGACTTTTTTCTGACAACCAGTGCAGAGTGGTCGTTTTCCTCTACTTCTGTGGTTGTAAAAACTTTAGAATAAAAAAATGAATTGGCCTGTATTTAAGACAAGAGATTTAACAAAATTCAGGCAAGTTTGGAAGTTGGAATACTTTTGAGTGCTGTTGAGGAACAAAGGCTGCATTATGATTGCACTGAAGAGCATTAAAAAGTTTGTCTTCTCTCTTCCCTTTACAAGAAAATAAAAATAAGCAGTTGTAAAGATGATTTCTAGACTATTCCCTATTTAATTATCTTTTAAGTAGTTGAAATTAGAAGCTCCACCCTGCAAATCTGTATCGTGTGCTGTTATCATTAGAAATAATCACTTATTAGGGTTTTCTGTGTAATGTAGCTTTTCTGGAGTGGTGAATGTATTGGCTTACTGAAGGAGATTATCTGCACAGACTTGTGCAGGCTGCAAACAGAGCTTCTTGCTGCAGCCAGGTCTGTGGTTGTGGGTTAAGATGATCTGCAGTCTCTCATTAGGGATGTCTAAAGAAGGACCAGTGGGTGGGAAGGAGGGAATGGTCAAAACCAATATGCACAATGTAAACTTGGTGTTCTTGATTGTGAACCTGCCTTTGGATATGAAATCTGCATCTGTGCATGTGAAATTGTTTCTGGCCCAACTAATCTGGTCTATGTTCTAATTTTACTCTCCATGATAATACAGATGTTTTATTTCTACTTCATTAAGCTTTCTTTTTGCTACTTGTTGATTTTTGGTCATTTTACTGGATTTTGACTTTATTTCTGAGTAACAAAAAAACCTTTCTCCTCAGTGTATAGGTGATAGAATAGTGGAAATGATGGTGGTGAATGATTAGGTGAAGAAAATCTGATTGATACAGAAAAGAACTTCTGTTGCGTGTGTCCTCTTAATGGACAGTTATATATTTGATTCTTTCCACATAACTTTTCTTAGCTTTCTTATCACATTGTAGGTTTTATGTGGTACAGGTTGCAAATGGTTAGCACAGCAACCAGAAATGAATGCGAACCAAGAGAATCAACTTCGTAAAAGTAAATTATAACTTAGTATGCATAAGAACAATTACCAGAAGCTTTTAAAAATCACATTCTGTCATCCTGTTGAAAATTCCAAAAAGTCAGATTTGCCTGTTAGTGCATTGTATCCAGTTTCAAGTGTTGGAGCAGAGCAATTAATGATCGATGTATACTTCTAATGGTACTTTGCATAAAGTGAATCAAAGGTGACCTAACCCTGGAAGTGTTGTTTGGTGATTGCTTTAGAGTGCTGAAATATCATTTGTTATTATTGAAGCTGTACATGTTGGCAGTTCAAGATAGGATGCTGGATCACTCTACTGAGATCAGTGCTTGTTTGAAATGTTTATAGCTTTGTTCTCTCACAGTGTGCGCTCACTGGTTTTAGAGGCAAGAAATAACTGAGGTGAAATTACCTGCTGATAATACATAATTAGTTGAGTAAAAGTATTTGTTGCTGTGAGGAAAAAAAAAAGACACCATTCAAGAAGCACAAATATTATCTCTTAAGTACTTTCATAAATATTGCAAGGAAAGAAAAGCCATATTTTTTTTCTTTGCAGTTACAGAGGACCTGGCACAGTGAAAGGGATGTTGTTCATCATAATCTTAATAACACATTCATCCATTATTTCATGGTTTGGTGATGTCCAGTAAGAACACTGCTACTTGTTTAGAGAAACAAAGCAGTTGAACATACTGTGTGAAAATACTTATATTTATGTTTCTAAATTATCATTCAGAGTTTTCATGATTACAGTAACCCCTTCGGTGCTTCAGAGTGGGTGGAAATGTTGGGATCTGGGTGGCATGAAGGGTGTGATCTGGCATGTGGATAGTGAGCCTGTGGCAGTAGCTGTGTATGGAGCACACTGAACATTCAATATTGGGCATAGGAAATGATGGGTAAGTATCACACATAAAGGATGTAGAGCAGAAGCACCCAGCTGTGACTGCTCTGGCTTGGTTTGGGCTTTGGCATACTGTCTTGAGTTCTGCGCTGGCCAGGAGTCTATTCCTCCTGGGGGTCACTGAGAGTTTCTGGATTGATGCCACACTCAACAAAAATGCATGTGGTCAGAGCTAAGTGATTAACCACCGCTATTTTTAAATTAAAAAAAAAAAGTATTCCTCTTTTTAGTTACTTTTTAGTTACTTTCCCCTTTCTTTGCTGTGTAAGAAAAGATGGGGGGTAGGGAAATAAGAGGATTTGAAAGTTAAACCAACAAAACTCCAAGTTGGTGCTTTTTTTTTTTTTTTTTTTTTTTGTCTTGCTAGAAAAGATTACTTTTTTAGTTGTGAGCTGAAAATTAAAACAGCTTAACTGAGATACTGGATTTTAAAATGGTGATGAATGAGGCTGTGTCATTCCCACTGGTTTTCTTTCATTTGACTTGTAACATTTTTACTGCACATTTGTAGGATCATACAGCATACATGCCATGTAGGTTTCTGTCCCCTTTGACTATGAATCTTACTGCCTATCTCCCTGTTTCTTACCTGCTGCAAGAGACTAAGAAGGCCCACGAAAACTTCATTCCATATATTCCTCTGTAATAGCTGAGAGCTTGTTCACTCAGCTTCTGGTAATGCAGTTTCCTGTTCCCTGCAGACTTCTAGTTGCTAGGAACTTTGTGTATTAAGTGTCTGTCTCTTCACCCCCAGCTGGCTGTGTGCCAAATGGCTGAGACTTCAAGCAAATGGGATTACTTTACAATGACTCGTTTGTTATTAGAATTTAAAAGAGTTTCTTTATATGTTAGATGAAGGTCTGAAAAATTTTCTTAATGTGTCAGCTGCTTTTCCCCTGGCAGGAACAGAATTTTGACTTTGCTTGTAGCACTCTTCAAAATATTGTGGTTTGTGCCAGAGATTTCAGTTGCTCTGGAAAAGACAGGAACCCATAAATTCCTTGCTATTAGTGATACATTTTTAATAAGGGGTTCTATAAGAAATACCCTGAGAACCAGTAGGTCCAAGGAGTTGATATACTTTTTTTGCTCTTGGTTAAAATTTCCTTTCTCTAGCATTTATAAGTTAACAGCTCTGACTTCAGTTAAGAGGAAAAAACTAATCTCATACCTTTATTTTATGACCTTGTTTAAGCCATTGTTAAGAAGAAGATGCTAAGAAAATAATTTCTTTTTTTTTTTAAATCCCACCATCAATTGTAGAACACAGTTCTGCAGTGAAAATTGTAGCACTGCACAATGAATAGAAAGTACATTAAATAAGATCTTTTTAATAATAAATTGAATGATACTGTTTTTGCAAGAAGTCAGGAGACAACACTTAAATATTGAGTCATGATTAAGTCAATATGTATTCACAAAAGCATTTGCAATTCTTTTTCTTAGCACCATGAGAGCTTCAATCCTATCAAACACAATGGGGAACCCATTTCAAGTCCAACATCAGAAGGGCAGAGCAATGAGAAAAGTTCCAGTCACTTGTTGACCTCGAGAACAGTACTGTCAAATATCAATCCCATTGTATGAGATTTAGTGAGTGTGAATACTGGAAAAATTAAGCACTAAAATATTGCAAGATGAGAGTGGATAGTTGAAGATGTGCAAACCCATGCAAGAATTCAGGGTTGACAATGTGTTCATTTCATCTGTTAGAGATAGGATTTCTAAGATCCACATCCCAGACATATTAAACTCTTAAGGCAACTTTTGTCTTAATGTTTAAAAATATTCTTGAGGCAGATAGGTCTGAGTGAAATTAAACTGTCAAATAATCTGTCAGTACTAGCTGGATGGGGGTGGACATGAATTCACCCACACTGAGATGCAAAAACTTCCCTTGTGAAATGTGGCAGCTCTGTAACGTTGCAAAGGAGCTCTACACAACAGTTCAGGATAAAAAATGGGGAAGTATTTCTCCAGTTGAACTTACAATGGGAATTTTAGATAATCAGAAAGGAAACTCACAGGAATGTGACATAAAGGAACATTAAGCTGTAGGTATGTGCCTTATGTATTTTACTTTTCTTGCTCTGAACTGAAATTGGTTTGTTTTTTTTTATATATATATCTTTTAGAAGAGTTGTAGATGCAGAGATAGAAAGACCTAAAAGGCTTTCCTCCTGTTTCAAGTTAGGGTCAGTTGTACCTGCACCCTTCACTGTCTAAGCTGTTCTGAGAACCTCCAGTGATGGAGATGCCACATTCTTCCCCAAAAGTCACTGTCCATTTTTAAACTATCCTTAATTCGTAGTATTTACCTTAAATCGCCTTTGTATAAATCCTTTTCTGCCTAACTAACAGAACTAAAGACTGACAGTTTCCTTTGATCTATCTTATTTCCCCTAATCATTGCTTAGCTCTTTAAATCTTTTCTTTTATACCATTTTCAGAACTCTTTTTCTGGTGCTGTCCTTGGACTGTCTCTGGGCACCCAGAACTAGACAGAGTTTATGTTAGAGGTCTCGTCAATGCTAAAATGAGTGGCAGGATAGTGTCAGATACCTGATATATGAAATAGCTATTTTGTAATCCTGAGACTAAAGAAAAAAACTAAACCATATAAAGATGTCTGAGAAGCCCAAAGCAAGCTGTTAGCTTTCTCCAGTTAGCCTGACCCTGAGTGTTGTTGCTGAGTATGAGATAATGGTACTTTGTTCTAATATTTTCGAATAAGAAAGTCCATAGGAGTTGTCTGAATTAATTCCTTTTGAGTGTCTTAGAAAAAAAAATCCAATAATGTGGAAGTAGCACTACCATATTTGTTTTTCAGTGATCAATTGTTTCAGTAGCTTAAAATAATAATAAAAAGAAATTAGACCAGGAAAATAATTATGTAGTCTAATTATACAAAGCCTCAACTGTCAAAAATTGGAGCTTTCTGTTTCCTTGTCTGCAAGAGAGATGAATCGATAGATAAGCAGATTTTACTTTCTTATACTGATGCTTATCAAAAATTATCTGACCTTCCTTTATAAATTAAACATTTTAATCCCCTGCTGGTGCATACAGGAGAGCTTGTCTTTCAGTTCCTTAATTATTCTATCATTCTTTCTCCGGTGTCCTAGTTTTTTGAATTTTAAATTCTAGGTATGAGTAGACTTCCTGTTGCAGATGCATCAGTGCCAAAAGCAGAGGTAATAAATGCACATGCTTCTTTGATATTCCCTTGTTTATAGCAAAAGCAACTCACAGTGCATATTCATCTCATTACCCACTAGATTAGCTAAATTTCATCATTGCTTTTCAGAGTAGAATCCAAATCATTGATGAAGATGTTAAGAGTAGCCCCAGTACTGAGCCCTGAATAGCAGTCAATTTCTCTAACAATGCCATGGGAAACACTGTCAAATGCCTTCCTAAAGTCAAGATAGACAACATCCACAGCCGTACCTTCATCCAACAAGCAGGACGCCCTGTCACAGGAGGAGATCAGGTTTGTTAAACAGGACCTGCCCTTCATAAAGCCATGCTGACTGGGCATGATCACCTGGTTGTCTTGCATGTGCTGCATAATGGAACCCAGGATGATCTGCTTCATCAGCTTTCCTGGTACTGAAGTCAAACTGACAGGCCTGTAGTTCCCCAGATCATCCTTCTGTCCCTTCTTATATATGCCTGTTATATTGGCTGACCTCCAATCTGTTGGTACCTCCCCAGTTAGCCAGGTTTGCTAACTGGTCTTCATAGTATTTAAAAAAATCAGTAAAGAAACATTACCCATTACCAGGATTCAGGATCTACAAAGTCCCCATGGTTTTACTAAAGTTTTCAATTTCAACCGCTCAAGTAAAATTGAATAACCTTTTTGAGCTGTGTTTCTGATGTGTCAAATTTGCTCTCTGTTGTTTGGTGAAAGAGTCCAGATTTGGAAAAAATGCCATGTAGTATTGCTATGATGCTTTTAGTTTGATTCTCTGCCTTTGTCTTCTGCTGCTTGCCGTGAATGGAGAATTTTCAGTGTCTGCATAGAAGTAGCTTGAGTAATGTGGTATACACTCAATATTTGGCAGTGAGTAATTTGGGTGGTAGAAGGTGAGTTGACATGCAGTGACAGAAGGCAAAGACAGCAAGCAAGAGAACATGTTGATTTAAAGATATTATGCAAAGGAAGCAACTCCTGCCCTGAATGACCACAGGGAACAAAATGTACTGAAAGAGGCTGACAAAAAGGTTGCTTAGAGGTCAGGTTCTCTCCAAAATAGCCAGGTTCCTATGTTTCACCATGGCCATGTTTCATCTGTTTCACAGATATTTCTGTGAGGGAGCACAGCTGTAATTTTCTTCTGTGGTCATTGTTATTCCATACATGGCAGCTTCCTAAAAAGTTCTAGGTTGATGCCAGTCCAAGTCAGGTGTTTGAGCAAAGTACTCAGTTCCTGATCTGAGAGAGATGAAGGAATCAGCTTTCTGCAGCAAATTACTGTTGTGAACAGAATGAGTGGAATATTTGTATGTGCATATTTGTTACCTCAAATATTGTTTACATTATGAAAACCAGGAAGTTTACTACTTTGTGACGGCCCACTTGGGAAAGGCTTCTTAACTTCTATGCTGCAGGTATCACATTGTACTTTATAGAACTTGTAAATAATCAAGGACTGTGGTGAAAAAGTAAAAAGAAGGATATTGCAAATAGGGAATGATACTGCTTGTATTGAAGCATTAAGAAGCTTAAGTGATGTTAGGAATGTACCAAATGGTGGTGATTGTCTGAAGTTATGCCTAAAAATAAATCTATAATAAAGCAAAATAAGCATACAAGCTCCAGCACTAGCCCAAAATCACATAATCTCTTTAGTTCTTTAATTGAATCCTTCCTGATAGAGTTTGAATCATGTCAAATCACACTCTTTCAGATGATGCCCAGATGGTTTGGGTCCCAGCATGTAAGGGACTGTTATAAATAAGCAGTGGGAGTGGCATCTCCTTGCTTTTGGGGAGAGGTCAGCTATATGGCAGTCAGCCATTTCTGTGCCTTGGATCCAGAGAATGGTTCCTGGTTGGTTTAGTGGGTATAATCTTAGAAACTTCTCTATTTCACATAGCAATTAGATCAGAAGCAAAAATTCTAATATTTTTTTTTAATCCAAAGGCGAAAATGAATCAAGGACTTATCCACTCACTGCTTCAACCCTTGTAAACCCGTCTACTTGCGGCTATCCTCGAGGTTTGTCTTAGTTTGTGGTAACTAGTGGTGTATGTGAAGAAAGTGAACACTAGCCGATGTTTTTTACAACAAAACTGGGAAGTCTCGTGGTGTTTTATTTATGTGTAAGGGAAAGACTAATGCTTTCGTGATAGCTTTGAACTGTGGTAATAGCCTTTTAAAAATTTTAGGGAGCTTTGCAAGTGAGTTAATAGTGTTTGCCACAACAAAGTAAGGATTTGGACAGTCCTCTTGGCCAAAAATTATTCTCTGCTTTTCAGTATCATGAATCTGTTGTCTTGTAACCTCTGTAGAGAAAGGAAATCCTGACTTCTAAAAATAAAATGCATTGTTATTTTAAGAATGTAAAAGAAGAATGTTTCAGTTAATATGATTGTTTAAAAAACTTTGTACATTTACAGCTTTATTTTAGAACTGTTGTATCAATCTAAGATTTATATTTTTTTTTCTTCACAGGTTAGGGTTAGATCAACAGCCTTCATTAGGTTAGGCCAACCTAAGTTGTGTTTTAGCAGGCTAGGTTAGGTCAACAAACACTCAGCATGATTCAACTTCTCCACATGCTGTGAAGACATTGTTTACCCGCCAGTCCTCATCTGTGTGGGATCATTATCTTTGTGCTGTGAAAGAATTCCAGGTTTTATCAAGGTTTTTGTTGCTGTTACAGTAATCACTAAGTACTTCTCTAAGAGGAAGGCTTGCAAAAATCTAATTAATTTGGAAGGAAAAAATAGATGTTTTTTAGAAGAAAAAAAATAGTTATCAGTAAAAAGAGACAGTTCAAGTTAATGTTAATAAAAAGGTCATTGAGGACTGAAAAAATGAAAAAGACAACTCTAATTGCTTCCTAGAATAAAGCATTTATTTTTTTTTTCAAAATCATCACAGCACACTTTTTTGACTGTTGGATTACATTAGTTAATTTCTACTAGAAATAATGCTTTACTACAGAAACAGGAAGGCTGAATGTGTTCTTCATTCAAACAACTATGGTTAATTTTTATTAATTATCAAAAGCTTCCCAGTTCATATTGGAAATACATTAAAATTTTAGGTATTTTAGGTCTTTTAAAGTTCTCTTTTTTTACTAATAAAACCTTTTGATTGACAGTGTTTTCATGGTGTTTTTTTCAGCAGTTTGATACTTGTACTGAGAGCAGTTGCTAATAAGACAGCACACTTAGGGACATGTGCAGTTTGGCTTGTGCTTGCATGTGGATGGACGTATGCCACTGCAGTTATCAACTGATACAATGGATAATGGATTAAATGAATTACTGAATACTTATAATTAGAGGTTCTAGTTATTGAAATCTAATAGGAGTCTGCAGGGTCTTTTGTACTATCACTTGAAGTGTTTGTAAATGAAAACTTAGAATTTACATAATTGTTTGGCTTCTATACAGTTATTGGTGATATATTTTGGTGGATTTTCCTGAGATGTTTACAGTGGCTAAGTGTAAGAACAATCAGTGATTGCTTCCACTGGGGTATCTGCTGAGGAAAGGTTAGTGCCAAGCCTCCTTTTGCCCCGTGTTTTATGGATAATCTTCTGCCATTGTACCACAATATGGGCGATACCAAATTATTACTTGGCATCCTGATCAGCAGGGTTTTTTTCATCAAAAAAGTGATTAAAAAAAATCCAAAAAACCCTAAAACTTTAAAAAAAAAAGTCTTATTGGTAGGTAACGGTTACCTGCTATTTTCAGGAAATGGAAGAAGTACACATCTTCAGTTTGCTCACGGTTGACTTCAAAAGCTAGTAGTGTTTCCTGTTTTTTACCATAAAAGCTGCTTCAATATCATATGAAAAAAATATAAATGTTCAGACAGCAGTTTTTTAAGGCTTAGTTTATATTTTAAACTTTTTAAAATTCTTGTATTAGATTACCTTTGATTTAGTAAATTAATGAAGAAAACCCATGGCTGTATAATTCAGAGTTTCCTCTGTATGATCATGACAGTTATATTCAGAGCAGTCATGCTAAGCTTAGCACTTTTTTAGCCTAGTATCACTGTGGATAATCATAAACAAAATTTAACTTGGCTTGTGGACAGGGAGAGTTGTACTTAATAGATAAATAAAGAGTATAAAATTAGCAATACACATTTTGCCATTTATTTTGTCCCCATTATTTCTAGATAGCAATTTTTTTTTAGCATTACGTTCACTAGGTCATGTGAGGTTATCTACTTGATCCATCTCAACATAGGAAGATCAGCTGTCAGGTTTGTAACATTTGTTTGATTTGTTCTGTTAAAAAAAGAGATTCCCTTTCTTAGGCAAAGGATAAGACTTTTAAAAAATTCTTAGCCTAAAATTTGCTAAATTGCAAATCTGGAAACTTACAAACTGTTTGCAAGTGATAGAAACTGTGTTAGAGAAATGATCTTTTTATCAAGTGGGAGGGGCGGACGCAATGGATGTGACACACTTGAAATACACGACTAAATTGCGTTCCTTTAACAAGTTACAGTGTAAAGGCAGTTTGTATCCTGTTTCAGTTAGAAACTATTGCACCTAGATTAAACCACAATGAAAGCAGCTTAAGAAGATGCATTTTTATTTCACACTTGGAGTAGGCAACCGATATGTATATGTACAGTTGTGATGTCTTAATGACTGTAAATGAATTGATACCATCTAGAAGTAAGTCCTTTGTAGGAATCCCATGCACTTCCACTTTCCTGTTTCTTACAGAAATACTGTATTTCCTCATAGAAATTACAATCACCCTTTTACTCCTGGTAATTCTTCTACAAGCAGGTGTTATACCAAAACAAGGGCTTTTATTAATGTTAGCAATTTAGATCCCATACCATCGTGTTTAGTTTTTAGGTAGCTTGACATATATGAATTTCCTCTTTTACCCTGTATTTAGCAAAAATAAATAGTGTTTATAGTATTGAAGAACCAAGATATGTGGCTGCTTTTTGTTTGTGCATATCAACATTATTGTTGGCAGGAATAAGTTCAGCTGAGAGAATATTTTTGTCACTGCTTCAACAGTTGGTGCTTACACAATGTTTTATTTGGAGAATCACACCACCAAAACAGCTTTCTTGGCATAAGAGTAGTTTATCTGGGGAAAACTAACTCAAACCAGGAAGATAATTCTTGTATATAAAATAATCATAACTTTCTTGGGATACTTGGATAGATTCCAAAGCTTCCAGTAATATTAATGAATATTTTGCTTTAAAGTACTTTTTTTTTGTTGGGTTCTTTCTCTTCTGCATTCTTTTCAAATTCACTATAACATCAAAACTTGCCAGTTTATCTCTCAAGCTGTGCTTATCATTGTGGGGTTTTTTTCACTGCATGTTGATAACACTCCCAAATAATAAAGAGAGTAGTTCAGTGATGTAAGATTGAATTGAATCTTTTGTATATTATTTCTTGGCTATGTTTTCAAAATAAAATCTTTTTTTCTTTAAGCTAGGAGCATGAAAAAAATGTAATCTGCAGCAGAGAAAAAAGGTGTTGCTTAGATAATCTCACATTTAGTTTATAACTTGAGGGGATTTTCATATTCTTTTTTAGCTTAAACAGGATTTAATCTGCTTTCAAAGCTCCCACTTTTCATCAAAATAAATTATTATGATTAAGTTTGGAAACACTGTTTTATGTTTCTAGTAACTTAGTCTCAAGAAATAGGTATTTCCTAATGAGCTATAATTTAGCAATTGTGTCTTAGGCAGAGCTGAAAAATACTTACTCTGTCTTTAAGGCACCTTTTTGGCAGTAATCTGGGGAGAGTTAGAATTATGTAGTAACTCGGACTGGAGGGGAGCTCCATAAGTCATACAGTTCAAACACCTGCTCCAGGAGGATCTCATTAGATCACCCTGCTCAGGAACATGTCTTTCATATTGTTATATTGGTACTAGTCTCAGGAATAATTTAGCCTGTCCTCACAATGTAATTATATATTAATTATTTTTTTACATTGATGTATTTTACAATGTAGTAAATTCTTATGGGCTTATATTTGCAGTTTCCAGAATGTGGTTTCTATGGAATGTACGACAAAATTCTACTCTTCCGCCATGATCCTACCTCTGAAAACATTCTCCAGTTGGTGAAATCAGCTGCAGATATCCAAGAAGGAGACCTAGTTGAAGTGGTTTTGTCAGGTAACTAAAAAACAATGAAAATTACTGTCATGCTTTTACAGCCAAAATAGCCATGGTATTTTTGTCCTAGTTAGGATGCAAGGAAAAGGAAATGTTCGTATGGACTTTAACCTATGCAGAGTATAAATCTTTCTTGGATGTATATAGGCATATTATGTCTACTATGTTTGGGGTTTTTTTCTATTGCACTGTACACTTTTCAATAATCTTACTTTGTCCATATTACTAGTTAAGCAATATTCATTTGAATAAGCAGTTTGAAATATGCTGCCTGAAAGCATGGGTTTCAATCATATGAAAGCATATGATTTCAGTTAATTTTTATCAAGCCATAATATCATAGAATCATAAGGGTTGGAAAGGACCTCTATGGTCATCCAGTCCAACCTTCATGCTAACATCTCTCTGTCCATCAGACTATAGCTTCAAGTGCGATGTCTACTCATATTTTAAACACCTCCAGGGATGATGACTCCACTCCCTCCCTGGGCAGCCTGTTCCAGTGCCCAACCACTCTCTCAGTGAAGAATTTCTTCTTAATATCTAATCTAAACATCCCCTGATGATGTGTGATCATCACAGATCATCAGAATACATCTCTAGGTCCTCTGCCTAATAGTCACTTAATGTTCCAGTCTTCTTGTTATAAATGAAGACATATCTTGACAAGAAGGGCTGTGGTTTTTTGAAGTTGTTTGTACCACTTCTTATATTCTTTAACTTTATGCCTACCACTTATGCCAGTCATCCTTCTGAATTTCAGATCACTGTATAAGTTACTTCAACTTGTACAAGTTACTACAACTTTGCTTAAAAAAGACATTTCTTCCATGTGACCTAAACAGGTGCCGTGGATTTTACATCAGGTAGCAGTTTATAAATATTAGAAAGACTTTTCAGTTAAATGGACTAAAGTGGTCAGGAAATGATATTTAAATTATTTTATTTTCTTGACCAAAATCTATCTATTGTTCTTGTCTCAGATTAAATAAGCACTTAATAGCAGATCTATCAACCTAAGAGAAAATGTTTTCATTTAAAATCTATGCATCTTAAGTACTGATAATGGATGTAAGAAATTACTGCAATAGTATATGCAGTCAGAAAATTTTGTTTTCTTTCACTTTATGACTGTGAAATGCAAGTGCATTTTTTTGAACACTATTCTGTAAGTGGAAATAGGTGTTTATTTTCAGATACAGTGTCTTTTCTGGTTTGTAAGATTGTAAGGTTCTGATATAAAATACACAAAACTCCAGAGAAAATCACAGGAGTTTTAAGATTTTGTTATTTCGAGCAATGAATACTTTAAACAACAAAACCAGTAGTTATTCACCTAGCTATGTAAAGAAATCTTATTATCAAACCTTGGCAACAGCATGAGATTTTCCAGAGGAGGAGGAGTGGAGACCACTCGGTCATCAGTAGGTGCTATCTCGAGGATATCTCAAAGAACTGAAACCCAAGAGAAGAGGTGGGTCAACTGTTTGCACCTTTTTGGGTGTATTGTCAAACCAAATTCCTCAGTGTGATGTCCTGAAGCTAGAATCCCAGCTTTCATTAACTTCTGTCTTCTTTCAGTCTTCATCCTGTCCTACTGCAGGAGTTTCCTGTGAAGAGTAATTTCTAAGACATGTTTTCTATATGGGCATGCTGTAATACCAACTCCTAAACACTACAGAAGACTAAGTAGAAGATCAGCCATGCAATGCTATATCAGTATTGGAGAATTGGGAATGGTTTTCTCCCCGAGTTGCACATGAAGTTTAACATTGAAGAAATTGCTGGATTCAATTAGACTCATCTGCTAAGAGTTCAGTGTTTTTCACTAGACAACACTGTGCTCAGACTTCCCTTTTCTCTAAAGGAAACTTGTAATATGTCACAGCCTGACTGGTGATTACACTATTACAAATTAAAGCCTTCAGTCAGATGTCTCAATTTATATAAGAAGGTAAATACATTTCTTCCTCAAAAGCATTGGTGTCCTCCCACAGATGAGCCTTATCTGAATGCAACATTTCATTTCCACAATGTTAAAATTCCTGTGTCTTGGAGGGGAGGATAGTATTCACAGTTCTGGGAATACTGGAGAAGAGAAAAAACTGTACAAACAGTCTGTAATGTTTGGGGAAGTATTCAAACTAATGCAGGCAGTTTTTATTGAAATATATTCATACATACTTTCAAATGATTATAGATTTTGGCAATAGTGCACCACAAATCAGCTGAAGATGGGTTATCTCTCCTTCCTAATTAAAAAAAAAAAAAAAGTCTACAAAAATACAGGTCCATAAGAACATTTTTCATGATACTTTGGATATGACTTGAAAATTTATTTTGAAAGGAGGAAAAACCCCTCTGAAAATAGGAGATATTAGCCTCGAGCACTAAAGTGGATGATATTGAGAACTTGAGCAGTTGGAAGGACAAAAGAAAAATGCCATGTAACTTCAGACGCTTATGTTGAACTGGTTGAAGTGTTTTATTTGTAGGCTCTGTTACAAATATCTGAACAGAATATACCTTCTAAAGTCCTGTAAATGCAAGGTATGCTATGGCATTTATTTTTGAATGGCATGTCTGAAAGAGGCAGTAGAACATAGTGCTATTTCTACAGCTTTGTTGCTGAGAACTGTGCTGTGGATAAACATTCCCTGAGGCACTGATATCTGATGTCAAAAGCTGTACATATCCAGTGCATTCATTTTCTTTTATTGCTCATGTCAATACTGGTCAGGATAGAGAAAGCTAAACTGTCAGTTCTAGTACTATCAGGTTATACAATCAGTTAATATCTTAATACTGTGCATTTTCTAATTTTCATTGCAGTTTACTTAGGTACAGGTTCTTATAAAAGTTGGACAACCTGTGATTAATTTTTTTTCAGTATTGGACTTGTGTTCTTGGCAGTTCAAGGAATAATAAATATAATCATCTTCTGGTTTAGACCTTATATTACAGGTTCTTGAAAGAGATGAGAATGTATCTGTATCTAGAAAAAATGATAGTTGAGAGGAGCTGCTCATTGTAGCTGAATCGCTTTATTCCATTTTAAGGAAGAGGATTGTACCTGTGGATGTCCTACAACAAATACAATAAGTGAAACAGTCTGTGGTAGAGCTAAAGTTTTCTGGTGAAACACAAGAAATTTAATCAGCTCAGAATGCAGCGCCTGCTGTGCCTTTATATTCATAATGAACATTATTACTGGCATTTTGCATTGGTGCATTATGCAGTCAGATTGTAATGGAGTGTAAGAATTGCACAACTCGATGAACAACTGTTGTGTGTCTGTCTGCTGACTGGTCCAGAGGAGATAAGCAGAAGCTATTGCAGTCAGCCAGATAGATTGTTGTTCAGTGCCAGTATAGATTCTGGCATTTCAGAAGTGAAGGTCAGGCATTATTATAAGAGTGGAAGCAAAAGGGTATGTTGAGTTACAGATTCAGTCAGCTGCACGTTAAAAGAGGAAAAGGGAACTTTCATTATGAATATTAAACTCTCTTAAATACAGGGGTTTTTTTACTTATTATATTGTTTTCTTCCTTTTATTTTATGTATTTTTAAAATATAATCTGTTTTAAGGCTTTGTTTCTGTTGACCTGATGGGAATCTGAGTATTAAACCCACAAATTTGTAGGTAGGCTGCATGCCTGGGCATTCACTGAACAGCATCACTTACACCATTCTGTCAGTAATGTATTGCTTGCCATCTTAGCTGTGCATGTTCTATTTCATTTCTTCTTCAAAATAATAGGAAAGTTATCTGGTCTCCTCATGCACAAAAGAGGCAAGTCATTTACTAGTGCTGTGGAAATCTCAACTAATGTGCTCATTGAATCTGACATTTAGTTAAATTGCATTTCTGACTGGAAAAGGATCCAAACCTCTAGAGAAAGGATTTTGCAAGTTATGCTTGTAGGAAGAGTTCCTTTTGATTAGAATACTCTCAAAAATGAGTAGGCAGCCCAAACCAGGAAGCAAGGTACTGAAGTTACAGTCAAAGTTATCATCAAAGATGGCTGTAAATGGGCAGTCAGTCAGTCATAAACGCTAAAAGGAAGAGAAACCAGAAGTTGCATCTTTGTAGATCTGTCTTTCTAAAAAGCAGTTTTACTGTTTGCTCAAGAATAAGTAGTAAATTTATGTAAGGTGAGTTTAAGCTGAAAAGTTCTTCAGTCTTGATGTGATTAAGTAGTATCTGCTACAAGCTTCAGCCAGACCTATGAGAAAGTAACTTTCATGTTCCACTCATGAAATAAAGGATGCGAACACAAATCACCAAAATAACATTGTGTAAAATTCACAATAGGTATGAACAGAATGGAATATGCTTGCTGTGACAAACACTTCTTTAAGCCTACTGCCTCTTGTTTTTTAAGCTCTTTCAACTAGCCTATAAAAAATATTTATTTCAACTGCCATTTCTTACTGGCAATAAAGAGACATTAGTGATTGAGAGGTACAGCTCTCTATACCCTTTCTTTCTGGAAAAGTTAAATAGCAAAGAAGTTTTTACATTAAGCTATTGCATGAGGTCTGGACTGTAGACGAATGAACCTCTTTCTAAAATGGAAGATACGTTGAAGTTATTTCAAGCTGTCTGTAGATGCAACCACCACCACTTAATCTGTGTGTTTGTGGCCTTTTTTGACAAAGTGTAGTTGCTGGTTTTCCCTTAAATGAAAGCACAGATTCTGTAGAACAGGCTGGCAAGTGAGAGTTGCTGTGGCTCTGTACTTCTGTGCTGAGTCTTTTTAAGTTCTGTTTTTCAAGGACTTCAAGGAAACCATTGCTTTAAATGTGTTCAGACTTATGTTTTTGCCAGCATAGTTTATGTTCTATGTTATACCTTGTTCATGAAGGTTTATTAAAAACTGCTGTGTAAATTTGCCAAGTCTTTTCATATAATATAGAGCAAAAAACAATTTTACATTTCCAGTTTTAATAGTTTGCTGCCAGAAATTCTATGTATTTTTACTGGGGCAGAATCACATTGGGATATAAGAGATTTTTGCCCACTGCTGGAAGGCAGATGATGAAATGTTAGCATCTTTTGTGAATTAGTGGATTGTACTTCATTGGCTTGCTATGAGCAGTTGTGCTCAACTTGGCAGGATTCCTGAAGCAAGCAACTCAAGTAGCAGCTATTTTACCTTCTCTTGCTGAGCTGATGAGGGTAGGAATTGATCCACTGCTTTTGTTAAGAAGCTGTTTCTGTTTCAGTGTCCTATAGATGGTACACCATCTGATCATTAGATGTGGACACTTTAATTGGGTTCAGTAGTTTATACTGTCTTGTACATGATAAAATATTTTGAACTGAATAAAAGCTGTGGATAGCTATACTATTATAGTAAATGTCATATATCAACACATAACTGGATTGTAATGTTAGTCTGACTGCCAGCTCCTTGAGATAAACATGGTGGTGGTGTATCCTTGAATATCATTTTACAGTACTTAGCCAGTTGGTCACCGTTTGTGATTTTTGCTTTGTTGTGATTAAATAGCATCCCTGGTTTCTTCATGGCTATGTTAACATGCACTTATTCTGGTGTCTGAGAAATACCTTATGCTTTTGTATCCTTATCTCAAGATTTCACTGAAAAGAAATATTTTCTAAGTTACATCAGTTTATGCAGGGGTTGTGTTAAGGTAGAATGAACAATTACATGATTTTAGTTATGAATCAATAAGATGTATATCCAGCTTTCCAAGGTGAGACTGAAATTGATTACAGTTCATTATAATGGCATTTGTTGCAGTTAATGCATTAAAATCTTGCCTGTCAGCTTCTAAAGTAGGTCTAATTAATTGTTGATGTTCATTTTATATTATATAGTAGGCATATATGTTAGAACCTCTGAACTTAAAACCCTTATTTTTCTTAAAATGTCTTATTCTCACTTGGGTGAGACTTTTTTTTTTTTTTTCTTTCTTGCTCATTTTTACTCATTTTTCTTGATACAATATACATCACATTTATACTTCTTTAGAAGGTTTCACATACTGTTATTTTGGTTGAGTCTGACATAACCCACTTATTAACAGTAACTTAATAGATATTCAGGTATTCTACTTCAGCAGCCCCCACTTCAGCTGATCCTTTCTCAAGAGACTTGAGGTCTTGAGACTTGAAGTCTGAGGTACATTGTCCTATATTTTAATAGATATTTCTAGGCTCATTTGGACTTTTAATGTGATGGTATCATCTGATTAGCATTCTGAATCAATATGAAACGCCTGTAATTAAAAGGGCATTGACTGATGGAGGAAACAAACATGCATGTTAATGCAAAATCCATCCATCGAAGGATGAATCAACTGTTTACTGGTTTGAAATACTGTTTTATCTGTTTGGTCTTCCCCTACTCTATGGTGTGTGAAATTTTGACATGGCTATAAATTATTTTTTTAATAGCACTCGAGCTTTTCTTAAATGTAGAGTGACAAACTCCTATAGATCATTTTTTTTATTGTGCACCCCATTACTAAAAATTTTTGGCCATACACCCCAATGTATGTATATTTATTTATAACTTACATGTGTTGCTGCAGTTCTAATATTTTATTCCTTCACCTTAATGAAATGTCTTGTGCGCACCCAGGGGCATGTGCACACCACTTTGGAGATCACTGCTATAGCTTCATTTGATGTTGTATATTAGAAAAAAAAAAAAAAAATTGCCTCTAAAAAATTACAGTCAACTTTTTTTGAGTATGAAGAAAATTTCAATTAATTTTTCCGTTTCCTCTCCTCAGTTCTTCATGGTCTTCCAGCTGCTGCTGCTGCTAACAGATTCTAATCATGAAACTGACAAAACTGGAAGATTTCTCTCTTCCTCACCAGATTCCATTCCCTTCTGTCAAATCACTCCCACTCCGTATTCACCACCAACTTGAAGTGGGGAACAAGCCTTACCTAGGCTAAGGAGAAAACTCTTTGATTTGTTATGTAGGGTTTTATTAGATACATTTGTCTGACAGGGTTTTTTTGACCAATGCATGCTTGACCAAACATTTGTATTGTTAACTGATAGCAATGAATCTTGAATGAAGAGTAAATGATTCAGAGAGGAGCATAATGAAAAATAGAAGGTAATCCACTCGGAATAACTTGCCCATCAGATGAGTTATGTTGTTAACCTGTCAACAGTGCATTCTACACCGCTTGGATATATGCCAGGGAAAAAAACAGCCTGTTTGGAGAATCTTTCTACTTTTTCAGTCTCTTTGAATTCATAGTCACAATAACTCATTGTTCCAGTAGGTTTCAAATTAAATATGGCTTATGTAAAAAATACATCTTTCAGTATTGCTGTTAAACTCATCAAATTTACTTCCATTGGCTGACTGCTGACTTCAATATTTCGAAAGAACAAATAGCAGTACACAGTCTCATGGTTATTTCCAATAAATGATGTTTGCAACCCTTTGTGGTAAGATACACATATTCTTTCAGGAAGTGCTTGAGGTTTATAGCTAGCACAGGTTAGAGCACAAACAACCAACACTTTCCTTTGGGAATATAACAACTTGAAACAGAAGCTAAGGAGGAAGACTCAGGAACTACCACAGGTTGCAATCTGATGGGTTTTATATCTGGATGGTATCGTGACTCAAACCTGGAGACACTGTCATTCTGACTGAAATCTGGCTCATTCCAGCTCTTCAGAGACCTCGAGAATGTTTCTATTAGCCTAGTTAAGGTTTAACTTGTTTCTATTAGCCTAGTCAAGGTGTAACTTGTTGCCAAAAAGACATTTGGAGAGCTTGCCTGTTTCTTGGTATATGAAGACTTTGCTCCATCACTCTAATTTGCTGTTGCAGAAGGTTATACTATAGGGGTTATGCTGTTTCCTGGTTTAGTCATTTGGCTTCCTCCTCTTCTTGAATCCAGTAAACTCTTTCTCATTTCCTCTCCAAATAAAAGCATTTCCAGTCTTTTAATTTCTTTTATGGAAATCTCTTCCATGCCTCCAGTGTTTTTTCTCATCCTTCAATTCTTCTCCCTTACAATAGTTTTTTGAGTCAGTCTCACAGAAACTGAACACAGAATGTCAAGTGAGGAATATGAGTATCACCATTTCCAAATGTTAATTTCAATCCCATTTATTTATGTGCATGGGTGAAATCCTGACTAAACCTATTAAGTCAGTAGACCACTTTTGTTTTTTTCAGTGGAGCGATGACATATTTTCCTTATCTTGTTGACCTTCAGATCTACCTGGCCAGGCACTGGAGTTATTTCCATGATGAGTCATTCTTGAATTGTTGTAATCTATTTATAAATAAATAAATAAACAAACAAACACAGTTCAGAGCAGTAATTCATTTATTTCTTCCAGGTTATGTTGTCTTGGGCATTTCATGGACAAATTGTCCATTAGTTAGCATTGTTAGGTTCCCTTTTCCCTTTTCTAGTGTTCTAGAAAGGTTGAAGTGATGACAAAATGCAACCATTATATACAGTCATGCTTCTGTTCCTTGTCTCTGATGGTCCATTGTCAGAGATCTGAGTCCCGAAGAAAGCATTATTAGTCAGGCAGATGCTAAAGCATATTTCAGAAGTAGTCATAGCATTAATTGTTTCCTTGTCTTCCTGGGATGTTGAGGGGAGGCTGGCTGGCCTATAACTCCCTTGGTCCTCCTTCTTGCCCTTCTTGAAAAGTGACATTTGCTTTCGTCCAGCCCTCAGGCACTTCTCCCAGTCACCATGATCATTCACAGATGGTTGAGAGTGGCCTCGCAATGACATCAGCAGATCCCTCAGCACTCCTGGTGCATCCCATCAAGGCCCATGGACACCCAATAATACCATGCAAAAAAAATACCCACCTATGCGTATTCTGTATATAATGATATATATTAGTGAATTCTTATGGTAATTTAAAGAGATATCTAAACTTTTGTAGGTAGCTAACATTAGTGTTGAAGTAGTTAAATGTACAAGGAGGTTCCTTAGTGAGTTCAGCTTAAGATTGTATTTTTAATTCCGTTATACTTTTAGCCATCAGCATTTAATCACCATATATAATTTTAGCCATTAGCATTCACCATATAACAAGACATTTTCTTAACCTCTCATGAAAGAAACTTCCTTTTCCATCTCCTTTCTAAACCCCCAACTATTTCCAGTGTAATAGTCCATGTGCCGAACCACAACATGTGGTAAGGCTTGTAGTTGGTGGTTCAGTTTCTTGTCTCTCTATCACTAGAAGATGGATAATTGTTATGATTTAATCAGTGCTTGAAGTGGAATAGTGTAAATGGTATATTTATTTTTGAAGTGGTGATGGCAGCAGCTCTTGTAGTGAAGGACTTGGTTACTCAGTGCCTGTGGAAAGCCAATGGGATACATTACTCTTAAAAGCATTCCAAAGGGGAGAGGGTAGCAGGAGAATGCCTACTTTTCATAGCTACAAGACACTGCTAATCATGTGGTTTCATAATGTTAGTCATGATGGTTTCTTATGCTATGAGAGGCGTGGGTGCCAGATGACAGCTCCCATTACCTAAAGCTCTGTGGCTCATAATAGCAGGATCTCACCTCTCCTAACAGTTCAAAGCCCTTTTGGACTTGGAACTCAAAACGATTAGTAAATCATTTGCCTCTTTCTGAAAGCAGGTCCTAACCTCTGTGAGTTGCAATGGCTTCTTGTTCTCATTTCCAGCTGTGCTGAATGATAGATCTGCTCCTGAGACCAGAACAAGGAGGACTAGCCATTAGCAGCCAAGTCATTAACAGACTTGATGAAATAGTCTTGTCAAAACTGTTGTAGTTTCAATGTCTATGTTTCGATGATACTAGGAATGCTTAAATGGATGATGACAAGTTAGCCTGAGCATTAGCAGTGCAACACTATCATATTAAAAACATAATACTGTAAACTTTTCCGCAGAGTAAGTTTTTCAGGATACCGTTGTAGGCATATGTGCAACCTCTTCTTTTTTTTCCTGCACAATTTTTCCTATGGACAGAAAGTTGCCTTCACAGCATCAGTGCTCTGTCAAAGCAAAAGAGTAGCCTGATATTACAGAAGCTTTTTTGTTAATAAGGAGGGTCTCCATTTAGTTTGAAAAAAAAACCTCTATATCTTTCTCTTCATCAGCAGGGCTTTTATTTTTTCAGTCAATAGCACAGGAATATTCTGAAAGTAAAAAATTTTTTTTCTTAGTGGCTATATGAAAGCCTTTCTAGATGTGTCATTTTGAAAAGTCACAAATTAGAAGATGATGGAAGAAGTTTAAAAGAAGAACCTAATTCATATAGGACTGCTGCTGGAATTGCATGCTCTGAAAAATTAAGCTGTGATAGATTTAGCCATAGAAAGTCAACTATGCCATATAGGTGGCAGAATAAGAAAATGAATTATCCATGTTTATGCAGATTAAAGATTTGTGTAACTTGCTAGTTAATGTCATTGTTTGAGATCAAGTTCTAATGATAAAGTAGTTTCAGTGAATAGTGCTCTGATATAACATAATTTCATAAGACAATAAAGCAGAATGCTGTCTGCAGAGTCTGATGAGAATATGTCAATCTAAAGCCTAGAAAAACACTGTTTTTACCTCAAAAATTAAACCCCAGAACAGCTCTATACCTTTCAACAGAGCGGAATGTTGCCAAAGTAGTCAAAAGAACAAGAATGATGTTTTGTATTCCTCTTATTGCTGTATTCTGCAGTACTTTCCAGATTTAAAGCTTTCTTCAAGTAAAATGCATCTTTCCTCCCTGCCTTTTATTTTTGAATATTTACCATATCAGTTGGCTTTTGAAATATATCATTATATGAAATACGGTAAGTTCCAGTCATTCAGCCTGGAGGGTGAAATGCAGAATAGGTATGGTATTTATCACTGCTTTATCTTCACCATTGGTATCTTCTTCTGCTGGAAGCATTCTAGAACTTGTCTCCATTACCTTTTCAGCCAACAGATTGGCGTTCCTCATCTAGGAGTTTGTATTAAGCTCAAGTTCTTGCTCATCTTCTCTGTGGGTGGTGCCTAAAAGTATCTTTAAGCCGTGGAGTATATCGCCTGGTAGTGACTTTTTGGGATGCTGGTCTGAAATTGTTTGTATTCCAGCTCCAAAACTCAGTACAAAGTTAGGATCTAAGAATCCTTCCCTGTTCCCTGAAACTGTTTCCTTCCTTTCTGTGCTTTGTCTTTGGTTTCTGGAGCTTCTAGGCATAGCTTTCAGGACCATTCATTTCAGGTAGATCCTTCAATACTAGCTCCTGCTCCCTTATCATCACAGAAACACAGTTCAGGTCTTTTCACAGTTCAGGATAAGTGAACAGTGTTGCCACTCAACTCATCACTGCTAAATTTTAACTCCAGTATGTACTTAGTGTAGTAGCAGATGCAGGAGGGTGGGACCACCAAGAAAACAGCAGCCTAACCTGCTGCAGAGCTGTTTAGTTTATCTGTAATTCAGCGCAGGAAATTTACTTTGCTGTCAAGGAAAAAAATTCCAATATTAATTCAGAAATAAGTTAAACAGGCAAAATTTAAGCTTCCATTGAAAGGCAATTTCTTTGAAAATTGATAATCTCTGTTTTGCAGTGTGTACTGTACAAGAATTTTTAAGGACATTAAAATTGAAGGACATTTAAGTGAAAGAAGCTACATATGTATTCCTGCGTGTGTGTTTATAATAACTGGTACAACTTCAAGTTAAGTACGTTGGGATGTTCTTTACATTTCATTTTTGCCTCCCTAAAATTGCATTAACATCATTTCTGTTAAATGTGTCACTTATTTGTAACATGAACTAAACAAAAGGTACGATAAAGTCGTTTCTAAATTATAGTTTTTGCCTTGGGAGTAGAAATGTTTTTTATTACAAGAGCATGAGTCATGATAACCCATTACTTAATTTGCAGGGAGACCAGAAGGTTCAGTTATGGCTTTAATGGAAAGGATATCAATTATTCCTTCACCATTTGTGAATGCGGGAAGGGGAGTGGGTGGGAAGAGACCAGTACAACAAGAGTGAAGGTGACAGAATGGCACTCAACAATGAAATACTTTCCATCTGCTTCACTGCTTTAAATGGGACTGAATTCAGGACACAGGAGAGCCAAACGATCAAATCCCAAAGGCGGAACTGCTTGTGGGATGTTTTAATTTCACACTGGCTTCTATAGAGATATTAATTTCACAAAAACTAGTATTTTAATACCAAGATATATTAAATTATCTTTAATCCATTATCTAACTTATTAAGGTAAATTCTAGTTAGAGCTTTTTCTAAGCTTAGTTGTGTTTTTACTGCACTGTTTATGCTATTTAAAAAAAAACACTCTATAAATGCATGTAAAATTCTTCTCCAATCTTCCAATTCAGCAAGTGTCATTTACTTTAATTAAAATACATGCATAACTTTAGGTATTCAAGGAAATAGGCATAAACTTACATACACTTTTCTAGACTGAGACACTATTTATATTTTACACATTGCTCCTGTTATAATAATGCTTTGATTATTATTTTTATGCTTTTAGAAGCAACCTCGGGAAAGTCTGCTGTTATAAATAAAAAGTTAGCACCTCTAAAAATTCACATATATGAGGGTCTTAGAGTTGAGTCTTCCTTATGTTCTCCTATGAGGAGAAATACATGCTCACTGAGTATCTTGTTTAAGTAAGCTGTTTGGTTTTATATTTGTTGTGTGCAATTTTAAACTAGAGAAACAATAGCAAAGAAAGGTCCATTTCCAGTTCTGGTGAAAGCTAATAGGGCATAGTGTTCCAGTTTTGGTGCTTATCCTTCAGAAAGCTCCCAGATACATAGCTTTTCCGTGATCCTTTTTTTATGTGAAGAAGTAGAGATATTAATTACAATATTCTTATAAAGCTGTAGGTGGATACGCTCTGCAAAATCCAGGAACAAAAGTCTTGAACAGAGGGGCTGAGAATCTGAACTCTGGTTGAAACTCTGAAGGAAATGAGTAGGCAGATTTGAAGCCTTAGGGATGCATTTCTAGTAGTCTGCATTAGTGAGGAGGTGTGTTGTAGCATGCCCTTTTGGGTCTGTGTCCAGTTGGGTTTTGCTAGCAGGGAAGTGGGCCAGCATGGTTGGCCCATGGCTCCTGTAAGAAGCTTTGATAAGCTCCCCTGTCATGGAGTTTGAGAGATTCCCCTCTACGTGCTTACATCACTTGTTACAGAATCCTAATTTAGGGCTCTGCTTACCATGGAATAAGTGGAAGGCATCTTACTCAGATGAAGGCAGGAATACAATTTATGGAGACTGATCCTGAAGAAATCCATGACTATGAGGAGTGATCCCTTGCTTGGAGGATTTCTGTTTATGGAAGAGACCTATGCTGGTGAGAGAAGTTCTTGGAGAACTGTCTCCAAGACTGTGCCTTTAACTAGCCCCCATAACTCTTGTAAGTGTTACAGTAGCTGCAGGCTCACATCACTTTGGAAGGATTGGTGCTTCAGGAAATGTACAGCAGTCTTCCAGACTGCTCTGCAAGGGTTTTCTCTTTATTGATCATTGTTTTCTTTTTAAACTCTAGTATATGTTTTCAGTTCACCCATACCAGCATAGGCTGTTGAATCAGATATGCCAAATGGTTGGCTGAAATGGCCCATTTTTTATACATTTTCCTTTACTTGTCTAAAAGAAAATATATATTCTTTACTGGGTGCATTGTTTTATGTATTTATGCCTTCAGGTATAGTGAATCAAGTCTGTAAAAGAGTAGCTTGAAAAATTTCCAACGTTTGATTGAACTCTGGCAATTTCTGATAAATGTCTGATATCCTCCTGTGTTATCCTCCTGTGTTTCATTAGAAAAATAGTCTCAGAGAAATTCTTCTGCAAGTTTATAAAAACAGCTTTCTTTACTCTTTTTCCAGTGGTTTTGTAGTATGAAGGTATTGTCAATCTTTTCATCTTCAGTATCTAGTACAATGACCAACAGAAAATTCAAAGGTCGTCATCATAGTAGCCAGAGGACTTTTGCTTAGTTCTGTGATGAAGTACCACATAAATGAAGCATATTACTTATGTTACTGGTTTTATTAATTCTTGGAATTCTCTTGTTACAGCTTCTGCTACCTTTGAAGACTTTCAGATCCGACCCCATGCTCTTTTTGTTCATTCCTATCGAGCACCGGCCTTTTGTGATCACTGTGGGGAAATGCTGTGGGGGCTGGTGCGTCAGGGACTCAAATGTGAAGGTAAGCTGCAGTGAAAAGTGATTTTTTCAGTCTCAGGAAGAGACCTGCCCTTTCCTTTTATGCATGTTGTCTTTGATGCTGCTTTTAAATTGGTTAGACATCAGAAAAAAAATTACAGTAAGAAATATCAAAATAATTAACTGATAAAAGAACATCTCGCTTTTGACTTCTCTGAGGCCTCCTAGATATGACTCTGTAACCTGAAGTGAAAAAAAGTTGTCCATATATGTTTTTAAGAAAAGGTTTTCTGTGCCTTGCACTTCTTTTATGAGTCTGAGCCTGTATCACATTCTAGATCACATTAATTGAGATTATTTAACTGAACTCGCTGTCTGTCCTTAGGAGGTTGTAATAGCTAGCTTTTCTCATTTTGCCACAATTATTTGACTCCTGGCAGACTGTCTCCAATGAAATATACCATTTGCAGCAAAAAAACTTCACTTACCTCCCAATGCTGATCACAGTAGTTTCCTACACTTTGAGACCACAGATTTTTGAAAAATCAAAGACAAGACACTGGTTATAACTATCTGGAGCTTATAATATTATCTCTTTAAAAATGTATAGGATATACAACCTAAACCAGCAGAGTAGACAAAAAAAGTTTAATCAAAAATAAGGATGGTTGTTTTGAATTCTTGTTGTTTTGGGGAAAAAATAAAATAAAATTAAAAAATCTTTCCTCTGTCAGTAATAAACTGTAATCAGATGGTTTTAAATTTCTTTTTTTCAGGATGTGGTCTTAATTACCATAAGAGATGTGCATTTAAAATCCCTAACAACTGCAGTGGCGTGCGGAAAAGACGCCTGTCAAATGTGTCCCTCACAGGACTCAGCACCGTTCGGACAGTTTCTGCAGAACCCTCGCCCAGCATGCCAGATGAAGCCCTTCTGGTATGGGATTCCCTAGCTATAGAGGCCATTGCTGTTGCAGATAAGAAACAATGACATCTAGTGCTATAGGATTCGGTTTTGCCTGTTAGAGACCACAGAGAGAGGTGGTATGTAAATTATAAAGCATTGATGTGAAAAAAGGCATCTCGGTGTCAAAGGGATGTCACGGGTTTAAGGTATGTGGGTTTAAGGTATGCATCACTTCTGATACTTCCTGGAGTCCCCTCCCTTTGTCAAGAAGTAGGTTATTTTGAAGCTCTGAAACTGTCACCCATGATAATGGGAGTAGTTGCATCTTGGACAATGTCTTCTCTGGAACTAGAAGTTGAATTTCTTCTGTTTCAGATACAGGGAAGATTTATCCCAGGAGAACACCGTGACCCAAACACCATGGTATCAAGCTGATTATCTGTCATAGTCATGGCTGTAGTTAATTATTTAGAGCCTGTGTATTTAGCATATTTCTAAGTGTTCAGAAGAAAGTAGGAGAAATCTCCATTATTTCCTTAAACAGATCTTTATGGTGAATGTATGTGTATGCCTTTATGTGTGTTTATGTACAGTATACACACACCACCCATAAGTATACTGTATGCTTGTACATGCATTAATATAGTAGTTTTCCATAATAACATTTGGGGGAACAAAATGCAATGACTGAAGTGCATTAGAATGACACAGTTTTTAATTTTGTCGTATATCCTTGTTTAATAGTCATGGTCATAATATGCTTCAACAGTTCAGAATTTACACTGTGTGTAAATGAATCCACTCCTAAGTGAAAGTTTTGAAAACTTTAGGTTTAAAAGAGAGGAAAAGATTTATAAGTACACACAACAATTATCATGTTTTCCTCTCAATTAGAATATTAAACTTATTAAACTTGACATACTAAAAGGACACTGTTGCAAATGATGTAGAGCCGGTGTTATATGCAGTACCATCTACGAACCATAATTATGTACTTATGCTACTGATTATCATTAGCCTAAAAGCTACTTGGAAATTAAGGTTAACATTATGAATCTGTATTTTTAATTGAAAAGCTGCATAAATGAGTAAGGTGGTTATGTTCTTCAAAAACTGCAGCAACAAATCTTTGTAGCTTATTCATCGTTTTCAGAAGGTTGTTTAGGAAATGCTGACTTATTCAAACCAAGACAGAAAATTTTGAGGAAGGCTGGCCCTAACTCTGAATTGTTTCTGGAATTTTGGTTAAAACAAATTCTATGACTCAGCATCCTGGTATATTCTCTATAAATATGTACTGCACAAGATAGCAAAGAAATCCAGTTGGAAAGCATTTTCAATTGTATAGACTGTGATGTGCACTGATACATTCTCGTTTTGCAAAGCTACATAATTTAAAACTGTTGAAAATGTTAAAGTGACCAGTGAAAAAATATAGTAAGCTTCATGTGTAATGCGGGCTATATTTCTCTAAGAACTTTTAATCATCAGTGTACCGACACTGATGATTCAGAACATCACATGTGTACACACACGAGTGCATGCACAAAGAAAATACATTTGTGGTAGGTACAGGGATGGGTACTAGACTAGAGAAATGAAGTAACTTTGAATTTCACTTTTTTTTCAGGAAATCATGGTATTGTCTACCAGATTTTCAGAAGTGCTCTCACATATGGCTTCTCAGTGTGTTATGTTTTGGTTGGGTTTTTTTTTCATTGAATGTGTTTCAATTATTTCCCTTTTTTCCCCTGAATAAGCTTTGTCCGTTCTCTTGTATCAGATCTGTCCTTTGGACTCCATTCTTCTGCAGTACTTGTGAGATAAGTTTTATGGCAATTTGTAACGTGGTACCAATCAAAGCATGCACTTTGGCATGTGTTTTGTTTTTCTATAGTCTGTGAATATACTAAGGAACATCATCCTTGTTCACAAAATCATATTTGTTATTGGTATTGATGGGGGCACTTGAATCACTGATAACAAAATATGATCTCTGTTTGAGCCCGCTGAATCCAATCAAATATCTGTCAGTTCTTTAAATAAGACTGAAATAAATGTTCTTCTAACCTCTATTTGCTACATAAGTCAGAGCAGTTGAGAGAGAAGGAGCTTCTGGAGGGCTTTCATAGATGAAATTATTAACGAAGTTGTGATTTCAGAACCTTTTTGTCAATGTTTTGTGAATCAGAAAGAAACCAGCTTTAGCTGACAGTGTTAAATTTCAGAGTCTGGGTTCTGGAAAAAGTGCTGCTTATGAAAAGGTTACGCTATAACTTAGGAAATTGTGGCATTTGAAAAATCTTTGAGACAGGATGACATGGAATCCTACAAAGCATATTTTAATTATCCTTTCATTGGGAACCACTACACACAGACAGTTTCAGCTGGATATAAATGCTTTCATTAGCCAATAAAGCATTTAAAATTTGAGCTTAAAATTGACTAGGAACAGTATTTGAGTAGTACTTATCTTCCCTCAAAGAATAAAATCTGGATAATATCCCTTTTTTAAAAAAAACTCTTAATTTTGCAGTGTATAACTCATGAACAGAAATGCTAAAAGCAAGTAAAACTAGGAAAATTCTATGTAACTCAGATTTTTGCCTGTCATAGCTCAGACGCAATTCTTTTGCATTCTATTCCATAACTCAGAATGAGAGTATAAAATGATCGTGCATTCATGCTTGCTTCTGAAGTAACATTGTTTTCTGTCTTTTTTTTCCCTTCTTGTTTCTTTGTTCTGTTTTTTCTTCTTTCCATCTTCCTGTCTCAGTCTCCTGTCAGCCCTGGCTATGAGGTATGTACTGAATTTACTCCCAGTCATGCTCTCAGGAATATCCTCTTTTCTGATTAGCAGTGTCAATCTAAAGAAATGCAGGAATGTAACCATACTAGTACATTATAATCATCAAACTCAAGAGCGTTGGTTTTTCTTTTAGAAAGAGTATACCCAGTGAGAAACTTCGAAGTCTAAATTCCCAATTAAAGGTCATAATACATATCCTAAACAGTAAAATTAGCTAATACTGAAATATTTTTATACCAAAGTGACTTTTTAATTTCTTAGGCATGGTAGTGGTCAATGGTTGGACTGAAGCACTTTTGTACTGATAGTAACACATGGGAAAAAAAATTTAACTTTCCTCCAGCAAATTCCCACTGTTCTGAAAGCAATGTGCAAAATAAACATTGTATTTTAAGCTAACAAACCTGACCTCTAAGTGCTCACCAGCAATAAACATCTCATACCATAATGCAGTGCAGTAGCTTTTTTCAGAATGTGGTTGCATTATAAAAAAAAAAAACCAAACTAAACCAAACCAGTCAAGGGTTCTGTATTTCTGTGTACGACTAAGTTGCAGATATATATTAAAAGAGCATCAACTCTAAATGAGAAAACAATATTTATTTTTTTTTACTGGGTATTTCATATCAGAGGTTGTCCTCTTTTGTTTTCAGCATGGATTTTCTGAAGAGGTTTGTTTCTTGTTTAGTTTCAAAACTTTTTGAAACTATCAAATGATGTCATCTTTCTCTTGCAGCGTAGATTTGAGATCCAGACAGAGAAGAGCAGGCTTTGCAAATATTTTCCTTTTTAGAAATAGTATGTAGTTAATCTGATAAGAAGATTATCATGTCCATACATCTATCTCTTCAAAAGAAATAACATTATTTCTTCTTATAACACATATATGCTTATTGTAGTGTGCCCCAGAATTACAACTTCATGGAATACCCATAAAACAATCCAAACAAGCACATATATAGAACATGGGGCTTGTAATATCTAAGGTAATTCTGTTTTCAGTATGTGCATTCTAAACAATGATGTCTGCATGGTGATGAATTGCCCTAAATTAACAGTAATTAGTAGTAAAGAAAAAAAAAGGTATTTGGAAAAAAAACAAGATTGATAGAATTTTATGTCTATTATTTTACATATGTTATATATTTTTTTTTTATATGTTATATGGAAGTGATTTCTCAAAAAAAGC
>JANHFX010012225.1:40990-81045 GCA_027560015.1 Chloroceryle amazona
CTCTGTCCTGGGCTGGGGAGGGTCCCTGCTCCAGCCTGGGGGTGTGCCCAGCCCCTCTGCAGAGCTGGGCTAAGGCTGGACTTGGGATGCTGCCGGGATGTCTCTGCCCCCTCTAGTGATAGAAGCAGGAGTAGTCCTGCTGCTGCCAATCCCAGCTCTTGAGGTTTGCACTTTGGCCATGCTCAGAGAGGTTTCTTCCTCACCAGGATTGAATCTCGCAGCCTTCATCACCGCTGTCTTCACCTACTTGGATATGTTCTACTCCATCCCCATCACCGTGACCAAAACGGTGGAAAGCGGCATCTGCTTCGGGGAACTCACCATCACAAAGCTGTTCTTCATCGTCCTCAGCGATGCTCTCTGCTGGATACTCATCTTCCTCCTCAAGCTGCAGGTGGAACCACCAGGTGAACCCCCCCTTCCCCACCATGAGCCCCACCCTGGGCTGGGGACCCTCTGATGTAGGTGCTGCTGAGCTTGGAGCTCTCTTCACCCACACGTGGGCTGCAAGAGGAGATGGGCAGTGGTACTGGTTTCCCTGGGCCCCTGCCTCCCCCCCAGGGAGCAGCAATCGTTACCCACCCTGGGGTTTGCCCTTCAATCCAAACCCCCCTCTGCTGCATGGGCTGGAGTGGGGGGTGACCCCCTGGGCCCCCCTTCATAGAATACCAGGGTGGAAGGGACCTCAAGGATCATCTGGTCTGACCCTTCTTGGGAAAAGAGAGAGGGGTCCAGCACCTTGTCCATCTGAACCTTAAAATGTCACGTCCTTGCTGGTGCAGGCACCATCCCCTCCTGGGTGCTCCTCTCCCCCCTGACCCCCATCCTCTACCCCACCGCCTCCTTCCAGAAGCTGAAGGGCTGTTTGCAGGCCAAGCAGCTGGAGCTGCACCAGCCCCCCCAAGAGCTTTACGCTGGTGACAGCTCAGGCCAGCAGCTCTCGACCCTTCCCGGTGGCGCAGGGACAGCCGTGGCTCCAGCACCGCAGCCCCGGGAGCAAGTGCCGCGCTCGTCTCAGGGACGCTCCCACGCTGAGCACGCCGGGTTTTCATCAGCCAGCAGGTACCGTTAGTACTTTATTAATTACACAGATGGGAAGAGCAGCCCCCACCCAGGTCAAACAACCCGTTGCAGTCGCACATGATACAAAACTGAAGTCCGTTAAATACAAAATACACGTCTTTGAGGTGAGCGTCACCCGGCGCCGAGCTCTGCCGCCGGACTTATATATTAATATCCCGACTGTACAAGTATTTATAGGTACAAAAAAGGGAAACGTTTTAAAAAAAAAACAATATTAATAAAATTTTATTTCTATTATTTTACATATGTTATATATTTTTTTTTTATATGTTATATGGAAGTGATTTCTCAGAAAAAGCCTAGTAGAGCTTTGCAATTAGAATAGGAATGCTGTGTCTTAGGGGCGTAGGTAAGTGGAATATTGCAGAGCTATTTACAGATTATCTTTGCTTTTTGATGAAGATTCAGGAGTTGATTTTTACTAAATAATTTTAAATTTCAATAATTTTAGTTAAAAAGACTGTTTACATATCACTGACAAAATACAAAGCACCAGGTGTTGCCAAGCTCTGTAGATTTGTTGTAAGCAGAGCTGGCTTGAGGCTTTCCAGCTATATATAGAAGACTGATTTTGCAGAACTAGGACAGGGAATTGTCTTGAGGTGTAAGTGGCCATTTTCTCTTTTTTTCCCTTGTACCCAGCTCTTAATACAGCTGCTGTTACTCCAGTGAAATATGGAGTCCTTGTTTCCAGTGACTAAAAATTCCCCTTGTACAAAGCCTTCCTCTTCCATGGTTGGACAGAAGATGCATCTTTTCCCAGTTCCTACAGAGCCTCATATGCCTCCCTAGCTCACTGGACTAGAAAATAAAGGAGTACTTGAGGGAAGGGTTTGAAGAAGACCTAGGGTGTTGCAGCTGAGAGCAGCTTACTGCTTTAAGCCAGTTGTAATTAGGAGTCCTTTCTAATGCCTGCAGTAGAGTTCATTAGGCCAAAGATCCTCAAAGGCAGAATGAATATTTCCTATTGAAGAAAGACACTCAAGTTAACTGAATTAATACCACTCACAGTTATGTTCTGTTCTTGTCACCCCCAAGTTATCCTTCCATGCTTCAGGGATGTACACTGCACATTGCTCTCTGTCTTACGGGATCTTATTTTCAGATGTGCTCGTTTCTTTAATAATAAACCCTGTGTTCTTCTGGGGAGGGCTTCTGGAATGTTTTGATGTCCACACTCTAGATGTTATTTAAAAATAATAAAAATATAAAATATAGGCTGTGAACTGAACCAATCCTAAGTAACATTTACACTGATTTAGTGCCAGATTCACCAGGTGAATCATGCAGGGTGATGCACTGAACAGAACTGAGAATTGAGAACACAGTAAATTTGACAAGGAAAGCTAAATATTTAAATAGGAATTTTAAAATATTTTATGTATATTTTTTTTTCTTGCTTTTGTGCAGTTACATAAAATATTTAAACATATTAAAGGTAAAAACCAACTCGACAGAAACTATTTAAAATGTAGTTCCCTTTTTTCTTAAAGCATTACATATCTATGACATTCAAAGTCCAACTGAACCCTGAACCAAAACATTGCAGGGTACAGAAATCAGATTTGGAATGGCTAGAGTCCTACTGCTCCCAGACTTCCTCTCTTTAGATAAGCCTTTCCAAGCTGGTTTGTCTACATCTTCGTCAAATGCCAAAGCACTTTCCAAACCAGTGGCTGTGGTTAAGCCCAAAAACCTGCCATTTATCCCCAGGTCAGTACAGATGGTACGGAGACAGTGTCAGATGGGATGCATTTACATAGACATGGGAAAATAACGTTAAAAAAGAAACCAACCAATATTCATACATGATAAGGTGAACCAGAATTGTACAAAGATTCTCTGAAGGGTTTTGTCTTGAATTATAACTTCACTGTGACCACTTGTATCATAGTATGTGTCTGTGGTTTTTTTTTCCTTATTAGTTTTGTGCAGCAGGCACAACTGAGCTGCTGAGTCTGGCTTGTGGCATAGGCATTCTGATAGTTTAAAAGGAACTTGCATCCATAAGATGCACAAAAAAAAGCTCTTTGCTATATAGGCCCTACTAGTCATGCTAGCATTAGCAAATCATTGTCAGCAAAAGGCTTTTGTTTTGGGAAATTCCTGACTGAGAAGTCACATAATGACTGCTGAAACCCAGTAATTTCTTCTTACTTTATAAAATAAGGCAGGTTACAGACAGAGCATTCAAATCGCTGTTCGTTAGTGTATGTAGTAGTCTTGAGTGGAGGAACAGGGTACATAATGATTTCCATCTGTGGATAGTTTAATATTAACTTGTACTGAAGTCAGTTCTTTGATGTGTTTACACATGTGACACTGAAGTGTTTTTCAGACCATAGCTATCTAACTATGGTGCTTGTAGGATTAAATCATACACTCGACTTAGAGAAGAGTGTAAGAAGCCTCAAAAGACAACACAGTTGATTGCAGTCTAAGTGCAGTATTTCAGTATATTTAACTGAAGATTTGTTTCCTTGAATTCACTTAATTGCAGTCACATAGTTTAATTTGTAAAAGAAAGTCAACATTTGCATTGGATTAAAAACATAGTAGTTCCTGTGTTTACATAGATATCTAGCACCTCATCTGACAGTAGCTTCCTGTGAAGAAATTGTATATGAACATATTAAGGCTTTATCCTCTGCCTCCAATGTAGGAAGGAAATGCATGTTTCAACAAGTGTGCTTCAACGCTGACAATGAAACTCATGACAGCAGTTACTGCTCTTTGTTGTTTTTTTAAATATGCATCACTTTTCTGGGTTGTCCATATAAATTTTTTAAAATAGCTCATGATATTTTTTGTAATGCACACATTTCAGAACCATAGGAATGCTTGTATTGTTTTTCATTTAATATCTCAGTGTAAAGTACAGGAGTAATGTCACAATACTTCTTCGATATTGAGCCTGCAAAAGGTTAACATTCTTTGTGAACAGTTTTGAAAGGTTATATATTTAGGAGAGTATAGGATTTGTAGCCTGTTTTCTTTTGAGTGAAGGTTACTGACTTGGACGTGTTTCTGCAAGTGTGTTTTCAAGTAAGATGATCAAATGTCAAAACTGAGGTATTTCTTTTCTGACTCTTCTAGAGCATGAAGCTCTTCAGTAGTTTCCTCAGAATCCCTGGAACATTTTTAGTGGGACTCTTGAAACCTTTTGAAAGAGGTCAGGCAAACAGCAGTCTGGTTTATGTTTTAGGCTAACCCATGCAGCTGGATTTCAGGGCTGGTCCTTGTCTTTGCTCCCAAGAGGCCAGCTCTGCATGCAGGCAGTCAGCCCTTATTGCTTCCCACTAGTCCCTTCATCAGCTCCGTAAAGTTTCTCTGAATTTTGTGCCTGGGAGGGATAGATGTAGTGCTAGAAGACAGACACACCCAGA
The DNA here is from genome assembly GCA_027560015.1 of Chloroceryle amazona. Taxonomy (NCBI): domain Eukaryota; kingdom Metazoa; phylum Chordata; class Aves; order Coraciiformes; family Cerylidae; genus Chloroceryle; species Chloroceryle amazona. The sequence continues at coordinate 45,460 of JANHFX010012225.1, forward strand.
TAATAAGAACCACTGAATCCATTGGCAGGGAATCAGTTTTTATTTGTTCCTTGGTTGTATTTGGCAGTGGATTGGGTCAGGACAAAAGTGCCAGGAAAGGTCTCCTGCTGAGGTATTTTTAGCTTTGGGCTAGCAGTTAGATGGAGGACTGTCTCCTTCCTGCAGTGACGGGATTCTATGCAATAACTTTGTACTTCTGGCTACCATAGACAAATTGTTATGTCACTGAATAGCTGTAAGCAAAGCTCATCGGATAAAGCATGAGTAACTTCAGTATATTCCAAAAATTCGAAGATATTAAACAAGAAGGAGGAGCAAGGCATCAGGTAATTAAAGTCATACAGAATGTTCCATTTTGCCTCTTCTATCTCGGACTTAAAAAAACCCTTTTTTCAAATACAAGAGTAAGGAAACACCAAATTCTATTAGATATTTTCATAGTTTAAAGCATAATTGAAGTCTCTGGAGTTGTCACTGGCTTAGCTGGACATCCATACAGTTAAATATCTGCACGTTTCTTCATGTTTGTTGTCACTTGGAAAATCATATTCTGAGCTGTTAAAATATAGATTACCTTGCTGGGATCATTGTTCTAAAGGACTGTTTAGTGTTGGGAGCTGTTCAGGTTGTTAGTTTCCATGGTGTAATCCAGTTAAGCAATTGTTTCCTGGGAAGTTTCCAGACTTGCTGAGTCAGTAGTCTGGCTGACTACCAGGTAAAACTAATCTATCTTTCTAACAAACCAGGTGCACTGGTCAAAAAAGTAGGTGCTTTGTGGAAGAGATTCCTGTTTTTGCAGAGCAAATAGAATAGTTCCTTGTTTCCTTTCTTTCCAGGGGCTTTAAAATGAGGCATCTCTCTGATGCTGGGAGCACTGGAAGTTAAAGTTGAGGGATACTGACAGGAGTTTTGGAAAATACTGGGAGGAGAATCTCATTGTTGACAAGAGGAGGAGATACTCTTCCTCCTAATCAGCCCCATCATGAGAGGGATATGGAGTGATGCTCTGGCTGCTGCTTGCTACCTCTGAGCAGAAGCCAAGAGTCACATTGCTGGGAGAGGGAAGGAGAGCAAGTTCAGCATGTCAGGCCTGGGCATTCAGGAGAGAGACCAGATCCATGACTGCTGATGTCTTTTCTAGTATGGGAGGAGAAACTCAGCTTTACCTCTCTGAAGACACTGTAAACTGAGAATTTTCTAACAGACTAGTGCTTGCAGAATGGCAGAGAAAAGCTGGAACACTTTTTCTGTAAATTGGACTATAAATAGAAAAAGCTGACAGATAGGTGTTTGCCTACAATGAATATGTTAGAGTGAGTTTAGACCTATTTAGTTTCAGTTGTTTTGAGGTGAAGGTGGTGAAATTATTGTGTTAATTTGTTATTGAGCTTGTTATACATTCTCAGTAGTTAATTTTTAACAGAAACAGAAGCAGTAGTTTAAATATTAAAATCACATTAAAAAATTAAAGTAGGGACCAGTCTCGAAGACTGCCATCCTACATCCATTACAACGTTATGTCTTTTGTTTAGTGTCCATTACTGCTTAAACTATAGAGAACACTTCTAAATTACTAGCAAAAATATAATTGCTTGTTTTCTAACATGACTCTGCAGCCATGTGAAGTGAGACGAAGTAAATCCATCAAAAATGATAATGTGCATTGAATTATAAAAATTTCAAGAAACAGATTTAATACAAAGACAAAAACTTTACCAATGGTAGCTCAGGATTTGTTCAAAGCTGGTGGTATGATTAATAACTGTTGCAGTGTTATCTTTCAGAAAGGATTGGCTCAATGTAGATCATCTAGAATTCACTCTTTGTCCAATCTGACATTTTCCCAGAACCATCCAGAGCGATATACTAGCACATTTAAACTGAAAAAGTTGCCATCAAACTGAAAAAGCAAAAATTACAGCAAATAGTTTAGTACCACACTTGAATTTAGATCAGACATTATCTAGGCAGCACATCTCAGGGGTCAAAGCGTAAGAGAGGGAAGCCTGTCTCTCTCTCTTAATCATATCAGTGACTAAGATTAGTCTCAGTGCATTACAGCAACACTGCTGAAGTTTCTAAAACCTGCAAGGCAAGGCATTTGGTGAGAAGAACTGGGCAAAACCAGCTTTCTACAATAATTTGAGCATGAGTTTAAGTAGATAGAAGTAATTTGGACTTTTGAAAAGCTTTTAGCAGTATTCAGTTGCCAAAGTAATTTTTGATTTGAAAATAATTTGGAGAATGATGGCAAAGAATGACAATACAAAGTAGATTTCTTTTTGGCTATATTAGATAGGGTTCTGAGAGAGTTCATAATATTAGGAGATACTTGAATCACTCATACTTCAGATAAGAATAAGATTGTCAAGAAATAGCTGTAGTGGTAAGAACAGTAAACTGAAATATTAGCTTGTTGCAGTGACATAATGAAAGCAAGCAATAGAACTCTTTTCCTCTAAGAAATTCATTCTACTTTTCCATTAAAGTACTTTTTAGGAGGATAGTGTTGCTACATGTGAAAAGTCCATCAAATGTCTGTATTCAAGACAAAGACTTCAAAGTGTTGAGACTAATGCCTTGCAGGAGGTGATTAGAATTAAGCAACCACTAAAGAATTATTTTATTCAAAAAGAAAATACTTATATTAAAATGTAGTACGCCACATAAAACTGTTCTTGTAAACACTGAAGAGCAAATTCAGAACTAGGCATGTGACTATAGCATTGGGTTGAGGGTGTAACTTGAAAGGCATTGCACTAAGACTGAAGGAACATCAGTCTGAACCAAACCCATCCCTATCATACATACAAAACTGAGAGGACCAGTATTTCTAGCTCCTCCTCTTAGCTTTGTCCTGTCCACAAGTACTGAGGGCTGTCATTTGCAGGTAGTTTGCACAAGCTGAGCAATGTCTTTTCTACTGTACATGTGGGCTCATTCCTTCCTGCAGGGCTCCTTCCTTCCCTTCCAAAGTCATTCATGTTGACTTAGTAAGATTTAAGTCAATCTGTCTTGGAAATATTAGACAAACAGTATTCCTAACTAACTAATATTAAACATAGTTATTCATAAACCTAGACTAGTTTGGGTTTTTTTTCATATGTGTAAGTGCTTTACAGAGCACGAAGATCTAAAACTCAAGAAGTAAACACATGAGAGTATGTACTCATACTTTTTCCACTATTGCTGGTGTTAACTGAAAGACAGATACTTTCTAATACTTGGTTCAATCTAGTTTGTTTATGTTGACCGTATGTACCTGACAATGTATTCTGCATATTTTTCCTTGATTTAACAGGACTGCATTTATACAGTGGAGAAGAATGGGATGTTGGCGTTGTTGTCAATTAGCAGGGTAGCTCTAATGTTCAGCAAATCTAATGCATAAGCTTCTTTGGAAAGACAGTTCTATAGCAAAACCAAAAGAATTGGTCTTCACAGTAAGAAACTGATCTAACTTTGGAAGGAATAAACTTTTTTTTTTTCCCCTATGGCAAATACACTATGAAAGCTAAAGTTTGGATCTGCTTAGGTTCTTCTGCCATCAGAATGGCTTTCAAACACCTCTTTACTCACAAGATTCTCAGACAAGCATACAGATTTGGGGTTTTTATATTTTGGTGACCAGGGAATAACTATCAATCGGCCTTCTCAGATAAAGAATTTCCTATAACATTGTTGAGTTTGAGGCAAAATTGTTTTCCAAGTTAAGCCTATCTGAAGTTTTAGCTACTACAACTTTTTGAATAGTGCAGGCTCTCTCGGAATGACTCGTTTTCTAGCTTTCAGTTACCAGATTATTTGTAGATGATGGCAAGAAGATGCTAAGTTTTAAATGATCAAGCTGCATCTTGCAACTTTCTTTTTCTCCTTTCCATGTTAACTATGGATGTACTTTGGTTGTTTCTCAAGGGCAGTTCTTAGGAGAAGGCAGTTTTCTGGGTCAGTTGTTTTCTGGGGCAATTACCATATTTACATATAAATTAATTCCACAGAGAAAATAAGGTAACACATTTCTTTCAGGCATTCTTTGGGCTCCATACTTTAGACTGTGTGTCTTACTTCATACATATTTACATATATGCACTTAAATATATATTGTGATCTGTTGTGCATAATCTAAAAGTGGTAAGGTTAGTAATAGCAAAAACTATAAATAAGAGCATTTGAAAATAGTAACCTGTTTTCTATCAAAACCTGCATGCACATAGCTTAAGGTAGTAATTTTCTTAGTGTTTATGCAAAAAAAAAATACAGTCTTTGGAAGTTTCTGTTGATAAAGAACACAAAATAAGAGCAGTAAAAATGGTTTTTGTTTTTAACAGAATGCAAAATGTTTTTCTGAGAAATCTTTAGTGAATATTTTCATTCTGATTAAAAATAAAACAAACTAAATCCCCATTTCATCCACAATGTGAAATGCATGATAGTAGTGTTGACAAAGATATTGATACCAATCAAATATTTGAAAAGCAGTCTGAGAGGGGTATGTTGCATGTCCTATTAATTTATAAATGCTCTTATGTTCCTTTTTATGACATATGACTTACTGTTCTTGAGATTAGTATGTATGAATATGATAGTCTTTTAAAAATTAATAAATCATTTGTTTTCCAAATGTTCTTTTTATGTATTTCACAGCAAAAGACACCTTCGGAATCATTCACTGGGCGAGAGAAGAGATCAAATTCACAGTCCTACATTGGACGACCTATTCAGCTGGACAAGATCTTACTGTCCAAGGTTAAAGTGCCTCACACTTTTGTCATCCACTCTTACACAAGGCCAACAGTTTGCCAGTACTGTAAGAAGCTTCTCAAAGGGCTTTTTAGACAGGGCTTGCAATGCAAAGGTAAGTAAATGCCCTTTAGGAACATAAAAACTAAACATAATAAAATTAGTATGTTAATGTTGGAGTAGTTACTATGTAGCCTTACACGTGATTTCTTCACTGAACTTGCTAGGTGTAGACACACATGCAATTACATTGGATTAAGATGGAACCAAAATGACAGTAAGAGCTGTTCTGTAGGATCTGGCTGCATGGCTGTGAATTCTTACCCTGCAGTATATCTGCGGTAGCTGGCATCTTTTCATTCAGCTGTAAACTGTCTTGTCTTGTGAGCCTGTGCTCCCAGGCAGTCACAGCAGAATACTTAATGCAAAGGACTGTATTCTCATCCTCATTTTTTTTTGATCTGCAGTCTTATACTTGAATTGAAGCATGTTTCTGAGTTCCAGAAATTCAGGGTTTTCAGGTAGTCATAATGGAAATAAAATAAGATGAGCTTATATGAGAATTTAAAACCACATTTTTTCAATGTGACTAATGGGCTCTCAAGTCTCATGGTGTTGGACCTTAGCAGAAGCTGAAGAGAATCAAGCCCCTTCAATTCTACTGAGATTACTGACTCACCTGAGCTAGTTAGAGTGTCCATAAATGCAAAGCATTGTTGTGTAGTGTTAGATAACATTGGTTAACAGATCCTTAAAATCACCTTTCTTATATTAAAATAAACAATAACTATCATAAAATTAATCAGTATGCTTTGGTTTGCTGCTTTAAACTAACAACCTGCAAAAATTCAAAGTTGCATTCATTTAACTTAAGATATGATTTAACAAAGCAAAATCTCTAAGAAGGCATCATCTGTTTCAGTTCATTTTGAATCCCATTGATGTAAACAAATAGTAACCTGATTTTTTTAAAACCAAATATTTACCTACAGTTTGGTACTGTTGCACCTCAGTGAGTGTTTGAATCAATCTAAAGTTAAATATCCTTAGTATATTCCTTCCTTCCTGACTCTGCTTTTCCAGGTGCGTTAATAAGTTACAGCTCTTAGATTAAGTAAGATGTATTCGTAAGCCAAAAGAAAACAGTTGTGATGACAACTAATAAAATGCTACTTACACATATGAAAAAGTAAAGGTAGAGTGAAATAAAAATAGCTGGAAAATAAAGAAGGTATTGAAGGCCTTCCCCTCTGAAACCTTTCTAGAAATTGATTTGCAATGCAAAGAACAAGTATTTTCTAGCTTACAGTTCTGGCTAAGGCTCTGCTGTTGCAACTTCCAGTCTTCAACATTTCATTTCTAGCAGGCATTTGAGCTACCTTGATACACTGCAGCCCAGTCTGCTTCTTTCACTGCGAATCAGCTCTGGCTTTGCAGGCAAGCACTCGGGTCTCTTGCTGGTTTTCCTAGAAGAGAGGAACACATGCTTGGCTGCAGTTGGTGCCTTGGCCCACCTGCCCTTGGTAACGCTTGCTTGGAAGGAAGGGAAGCACACTTCTAGCATCTGTTTCATCGTGTGCCTTCCACTGGCAGGTGGCATGCAGACAACCTAATGGACACGTTAACTTTGTATGAGCAAAATGGTAGGGTTTGATATTTATAGGCTGGATAGCAGGAAAAAAATATAATTGTGTAGGTGCAAAAACACAAATAATTTTACTGTCCCCCTGTTTTTTCTTAACAGATTGTAGGTTCAACTGTCACAAACGCTGTGCTCCTAAAGTGCCAAATAACTGCCTGGGGGAAGTTGCCATTAATGGAGGTGAGTTACCTTGTTTCTGTCATTGTTTAATCCATCCCGTGTGTACTGACACACGGGGTCAGCTGTGCCACAAAGGTGGTATCAGCAGCAAAATGGCTGGGTGATTGTGGCCTGTTGAATGCAGAATGCCAGAGTAAAGCAAAAAGCCATACACATGAGAAGATGGCATTCACCTGTCAGATACAAGCACAAATTTGCACCAAAAAAAAGTGTTTTACAAGAATCCTCCTGAGAAAGAAAAACATACCTGGAAGAACTGGAAGGCCTGCCAGAAAAAAAAATCCACTGCTTACTGTTGGTGTAAAACTAATCATACCAGTTGCCACAAATAAAGGCTTGCATATCTACCAATTTTCCCATACGTGTGCTGTCGGTTCTCTGTCAAGTATAAGAATGTAGGGGTAGTCTTGACAGACGGTACTGGAGAAAAAAAGGGTGTTGTAGATGAGTTGTTGATTGCCTTGAAAATATCACTTCTCTATGTGATAAAGGAATGTGAAGTGTGGTGTTCAGTTTCTGATGCATGTTATCATGTTTAGTTGTCAACCTAAACTACTTATCAGGTTAATAAAGTATTGCCTTATAAAGCATCCTTGTTCAAACTATAAATCAGTGATATACTTTATTCAAGACATATCAAGAATTTCCAGAATTTTTGGAATATTAACTAATATTTTCCATAGTATTTCTCATAGTAGTGTGACTGTATTACTGCAAAGTTTTTCTGTTTAATGGCAATTAGTGTAGGCTGTATTTCAGACTCTGAGTATCCAACTTGAAATGTGATAAAATGCGTGTTTTTCTGGAAGATTGATGTTACACTCCTACTGCATATCCATTTTGATGCACCCCAAAGTGGATTTTTGAGAATCAGGTTTTTTGGGTGTTTTGTTTTGGTTTTGGTTGTGGTTTTTTTGTTTGGTTGGTTTGGTTTTCTGGTGTTTTTTTGTCGTGTTTGTTTGTTGTTTTGGTTTGGTTTTGTGTGTGTGTTTCATTGTTTTTTTTAATTCTATACACCTTGTATACCTCACTTTACCATTAACCATCCCATAACATAACTACTTTTTCAAGACTGCAAGTAATGGTCCAAGAGTTAAACATACACCATTGTATGCTAATTCCACTGATAACAGTATAGAGTTCTCCCTGAGATTTGCAGTCAGAGAACATCTGAATCTGATGCTGGGCTGTTGAGAAGTTATGGTTTGTCTTAGGAAGAGCTGAGTGAGGAAAGCTTTTGCAAAGCTGCTTGTACTCCAAGCTGACTCAAAGTATATTCCTTGAAGCTTTACATCTTAAAATGTATAGAATTTGGCTTTTTCTCACCAAGTAATATCCATCGTATGGTATCTATAGTGTCAAAGTAGAACTCAGATTCTTCTCAGGCCCTTCAGATTATCAAAAGCACTTTCATCCTGGTATCTCATTTCTCTTTTTACATTAATTTGGTTCACTTTATTTTCAAACTTAATAAATACAGTATCTGTCACTCTGTGCATCTGCTGTGTGATACATCTTCCCCAAAATAGTAAGGAAGAGCTGAAGCAATAAAATTTCAAGTATGGTCTCATTAATAAACACATTTTACACTAAATGCAGAAAGTTATTTTTAACTGATTGTGGGTTTATTAAAAATAGAGATTTAAAAAATGTTGTAGGAATAGCAAAGAGAGAGCCTTGCAACAGTAAAGTGCCATTCATGACTGGATGACTCTGCTAGAGCTGAAGAATGATGTATCTCTTAATCACACATCAGTAACATATATCCAAATATTTTAAGACTACTGTAAATGGAAACCAACCTTTCAGCTGTGCACTTCCAATTTGAGTGAAATGCCATCAATTCAAAATGTTTTGCTGTCAGCCAGTTCAGTGTGCTTTTTCTTTTGGGACATCATCTATATTGACTGTCAAGAACCTTCCTCCACACAATCAGGCAAAAGTTTTGCAGTAAGAATATTTTTTGTCTTTCATATGATTTTAACCTTACTTCAGACTCCTGAAACACTGCAAACATCCCAGAAAAACTAATGCTATATTTACTATCTGGCAGGACTGATGATTTTGACTTGTTAGATCACAGCCTGTATAGCAGCAGGTTGATTTTCAATAAAATGCCTTTTTCGTGGGGGGGGGGTTATATGTTTATTTGTCTGGTTTTTGTAATGTAGGTCCTTAGGCAAAAAAGTTTCAAAATTTTCTCTTCCTTTCTGTCTTCCAGATAAATCCATTCACAAGCAGCAATACAATAAAAAGTTATGTTTGTCTTTGACCTTGCTTGGGTATATCTAATCTTGAAACTGGAAAGTTTCACGTAATTTAAATACAAGCTGGAAGATACTATTAATGTTGTGCCATAAACAAATGACTTAAAGCCTATGTCTTTGTATTTTTTATGCTATCTTACATTGAACTGTTTGGTATTTACTTAATATTTCTTTTCTAACGGCAGGTAGAGTTGTTTCAATAGTATGGATTACTGTGCTGTATTATGCAGCCTTCACAGAGAACACTGGTGGAAAGAAAGTAACTTTTTCCCCTCAAATATAATTCACATTATAAGTCATTTTCTTGGGAGTAATTACAATAGTTCACCATCATGTCATCATCATATTACAAAATTCCTAATTTTGAAATGACTGCTCTTCCAGCATGAGCTTGCAGCTGTAGCCTGACAACAGCCATTCAAGCTGTATATGAAATCTGCCAGAAGATTTCAGAAATAAAGCTCTTGGGTATAGAATGTTTGATGGAAGTCCATGGAGAAAATATGTCTTTGGTATTTTTAATAGAAAGTCATATTTCTGAAAAATCTTTTGGTTTGATGCATTCCCAGTTTTCTGTAGTAATTTTACATGCTCTAGCTAGGTGGTGTGGTGTCAGGCCTTGATGATCTCAAAGGTCTATTCCAGCCTCTATGATAATTCTGTGTATAAATAACTGGTTAAACACACTTCACCATTACACATAAGAGTAATGAGAGCCTGAGTTTTTCTGAAGCTCAAAACACGTCACGTTGTTGCGATTGGAGTGTAGTATTTTTTGAGATACTAACTTGAGGAATGATATTCCAGATCTTCTTAGTCCTGGGGCTGAGTCTGATGTGGTCATGGAAGAAGGGAGCGACGACAATGACAGTGAAAGAAACAGTGGTTTTATAGATGACATGGAAGAATCCATAGCTCCTGATTCTGAGATGTCAATGACGGGATGCCATAGTGACAATGGAGAAATGCAGGATGCTGATCCTGATCACGATGAGTCTAACAGGATGATCAGGTGAGCTGGGGAGTGAATGTACCTTCAATCTTTTGTATTTATTTGTAAGAATCATGTCTAGGGCTCAGGGAGGAATCTAAATGGACATTATTCTCACTCATTGGCAATGAAGAGAGCTAGTGATATGTGGTGGTTCTGAAATTGCGATGAAATTGTTTCACTGAATATATGCAGTAAGAATTTAAGAGAGTCTTAAAGATTATTGTCAAATTGAAGTAGCAAATGAAAATTAATCCACAATTGTTACAGATCTATCGTCTTATGAAAATTTTGTTGTGAAACAATATCTGCATGAACAATAGAGAACAATTTATTTTCTTTTTTTTTACTTATTTACCCAAGTATTTTTTCCCTGACTAATAGTGCAATGCCTGGTCATCAGGCATATTGTCAAGTCCCCATGCCTTCCTGACTTGATGTGTGTTAGGCAAGACTTGGAATGTTTCAGTAATGCATACCCCAGAGTACAAGGCAATGGGACTCACTTTAGGTCTTTGAGAATAAAATACATTAGCTTAAACCTCTTTCTCTGCGAGGTTCTAGCAGACTCTCTGCTGTGCCCTGCCAGGGTATGTGCAGCTAGGCAGTTGACACATTTTTTACTCTGTGAACCCAAGAAAGGTCACAGAACAGTAATCTGATGGACAATGTTTACTTATGTTAGGAGAGATTCAGGGTCAAGTACTGGCATCCATGCATAGCACAGTTTTGAGCTGTGGCTCCCACACCCTACCTGAGGCCCTATTCATTTGACCATCTTAGCTCATCTTTAGGAATATCTTTAGGGAAGTGTGTGTGCATAAGCCTTCAGAAGGTCACTGATATTCTCCTTGTGTAGCATTACATTGGTTTTGTCTTCATAATCTCAAGATACTTGGATGTTAAAACAAGGTAGTGTGCAGTTCAAGTCTGATAGTGATGCTGAATATAAATGTGATACTGTAGATATATATTCTGATTTAAAAGTGTTTTTTTTTCTTTTTGTTCAAAGTTATCTTCTTTTTAAAAGCCTTTAATGATTTATTCTTAAGCCCTTCAACCAGCAACAATATTCCATTAATGAGAGTGGTACAATCTGTGAAACACACAAAAAGGAGAAGTAGCACAGTAATGAAGGAGGGTTGGATGGTTCACTATACAAGCAAGGACACACTGGTAAGAAATGTTAAGGAAGACCTGTCGCACTGTACTATAGGATAGTACAGAATCAAATCTTAACAATACTTTGATAATTCATAGTCACTTATGTAAGGCATTTTTTGCCATATTTGTGACTCCTGAAGTCCTGAGTCTTGTCATAATTGGGGACTGTCACTGCTTGTAAAAAACAGGAGGCAGGTAAAACACATGAAAAAAAGCAGTCAGTTGTGGTATCGCAGACAGCCAAATATGAAGACATTCTGAAGGAAATAAAAAAATAATGTAGGTTTACCTTCCAGCTGCAGTTTCCTAGATATCTTCTTATTGCTAGGTGAATTGAGACTTTTGTAAAATAGGTTTAGTGTAGAAGAAAAGTGATTTTCATTCTTACCTGCTAAAATGAAAATAAAGACTTCAGTATGCAACCTTCTAAAGTAAGCTGGGATGTTACAACTGATACGAAAAGTAACTGCAATGTTTTTACTAGCATACCTGTAACAAATTGTGGTGAATGTAATGCAGGCATCAAAGTGACATTGTAAGTTTTTAAAACTTGGACAAATTGAACAGAGCTAGGTTATTACCAAAACAGCAGAAAGTGGCATAGTAATCCTAAACTCAGATATAAAGTCCTCATAAAAATGTTGTAATAGCAAATGAATCTTTATCGTTCACACTTTGGAAGTGGTGCTTTTGAGAAATTACCATTACAGTCATTTACAAAGCTTTTTCCCTTGTTTTTGATTGCAGAGGAAACGACACTACTGGAGACTGGACAGCAAATGCATCACACTTTTTCAAAATGATACTGGAAGCAAATATTACAAAGTAAGGAACGTTTTACAGTCACTTTTTGTACCAGCAGAATATAATGACTAAATTTCTGAGTTAATAGATACTTACTAAAAGTACAATAGCAGTATAACTTTGGTCTGTGTTTGTTTTCATTATTTAAGCTGCCTGTGTATGTTTTGCATGTCACAAACAAGTCTCAGATCAGAAAGGTGTCAGCTCACAAGGACCTGTAAAATACATGTTGAGGAAATTGAAGGATTTTACACAGGTTCAATTCAGTACTAGCAACAAATTTTACCTAGAAACTCATCTGACATTCAGTCATTGATAATACAAGCCCTTTCCAAACAATTAGGTATAGTATATATTTTAATTCCCTCCTTTGGAAACTATGTTATGATTTAGATTGTAAAATGATGATTTAATGCTCATGTTCCTTTACCCAAGGCAGTTAAACTCCTTAGGCACTACTGAATTAAGTTTTAATAATGGAAAGTTCTTTTTCCCATGGCTTCCTTTTAGGGAAATATGTAAGTGAAATGTGGCCCAAGTGTTATTCAAGATGAAATAATCAAGTTTACACCTATGTGAAAGGTGGACTTGGAATCTTAATTTTGAATAGTTTTATTCTGCAAATAACTTATTGCAAATAAATTTTATTACATAAGGCATCAACAGGGTTTACATTTCTAGTGGGATTCTGTTGATATATGGATGGTCCTTGATAAGTTTAATTAAATAATTAAAGTTCTAATTTGTCTTGGAAAGAAACATTTAGTATTTTACCATCAACAGTCCTCTGTGTCATGGAATTTCATGTTACAAAAGCCTTGTTTATGCAAGAAGCATGTGGTTAAAAGCAAAAGCTAACATAATAAATTAGTTAAGTAAAGTTCATGCTTTAGTTTTAGATGTTGATAATCTTTACACAGAAAGTAAAACACTTCTTCATTTTAGGAAATCCCATTATCTGAAATTTTGTCTCTGGAACCTGCAAAAACTTTCACTTTGCTGCCTCAAGGAGCCAATCCTCACTGTTTTGAAATAAGCACAGCAAATATAGTATATTATGTTGGAGAAAACATAGAAAACCTCACAAGTGTTCCACTGAACAACAGTGTTATCACCAGCGGTATTGGCATCGATGTGGCACGAATGTGGGAGATGGCAATACAGCACGCCCTGATGCCCGTCATCCCTAAAGGGACATCAACTGGGTCAGGACCCAGCCTCCACAGTAAGTTTATTCATTTCCTCCATTTCAGATATGTAGAGTCATATCACAGATGACATTGCACAATCTTCTGCACGTTTTTGAAAGGAATTATTGCACAGATAGCAAAGTCTATTTTGTTGTGCCTTATCACCTGCCTGCATATTATTTTAAACACTGCAGTTCTCATCCTTGTTTCCAGTTTATACTAGGACATCTATATTAATATACAAGATGCAGATTTGATAACAAGGAAATAGCTATTATGTTAGTAAGGCATCTCAGCCACATTTTTGTTGCTGACGTGAGTAATAGCTTCCTTGTGCAGAGGCATGAATTTTTTTGAGCTCCACTTGGGAATTGATAGATTTTTCCCATCATAACTGTAATTTCTGTTTCTAGCTATCTACAGAAGCAGATCTTCACTCTTTAGGTCACTGCAGCATAGATGATAGGCTCCCTTTCATCCACATTTGGCTGTACAACTGCCATAAACATTGTCCCGTGCTGAGATTAAATGAGCTGAAGTGTGAAGAACAGTTGTTCTAACCACAGCAAGGCATGGGCGTTAACCAGGACCAAAAGGACTGAATGTATCTTTGCCTCCAGTTTGCATACCTTTGGGTAATTCTCTAGCAAAGATGATAGTTTATGTATACCAAGCATGAAACTCATTTAAATCTAGCTTAGATACTGTAGCACAGAGCATACAACTCCCCACTAGTAGGCATGTGCTGCTGTCGTTACTCTGCTACTCGTACTCAGTCTAGTCAGTGTAAAGCAAATTTGAGCATGTCTACACTAATTTGGATTAGACCTTTTGTTGCAATATACAGGCACTTTAGCATTTGACATCTGGATGCTGTTAATGCAGTGTGAAATGCTAATGAGACAGCAAGCCCTTCAGAAAGTAAGTAATAAAACAGGATATGGCATTACATCTCCAGGCACAACAGCCCACATATCAGATTAGATCAGCTCTGTCCTTTGCTTTCTCAACTGTGTTCCTGCATAAAGTAGTGTCAAATTCTGGATGTCATTTCAATCAGTCTAGGTGCCTAGTGCCCCTGGTTTGAGCCCAGTATAGCTAAACAAATGACCTAAAATGCTGACCAGAAATGACAGCTGTCTCCCTCTTGGGAAGTTTGAAAAAAAAATTTTTTGCAAGTTAGTAGTTATCTTTGGGTTTTTTTGTGTGAAAGTCATCTGAGACCTTTAGAACAAATTCTTGTGGGACTGAGAATGACAGCAACTTTCTTTCTTCTGCTAAAAGTGTAAGACTTGTCCATGTCTTTGTCCATGCTTTTTTTCACGTAAACACAAAGCAGTACACACATTCAAAAAGAAATTGGCAATGGCTTTTGATAAGGGTGAAATCCATACTAAGGAAAAGTCAACTTGAACAGGATTCTACGTAGAGGTAGGAGACAGAAGTGGCAATGCTCCAAAGAACCAGTCTTCCCTCTCCAAGGTGACATTTTTGTGTAATAACAGTTAGCAATAGGCATATTCTCACATTTTATTTAACCTCTCAGTAGGTTTGCAGTTCAGAATACTTACGGCAATATCCTAAGCTCTGAATTTGTAAAAGCTGGGATGTTGTATTAAAGCACAAGTATAAGTTTTTGTTTCCATTATGTGTTTTAAGGATGTCTCTTAAGCCAGTTGCAGTGTGTATTACTTTTAAAAGTATGCAGATCAATCTGAATCTGTATTTACCTTCATCCAAATAGCATCAAATACATTGTAGGTGACACTATAAATAAAAATTATTATTAAATCCACTAAATAAAACTGGTTTACCCTACTTACATGAGGTATAAAGGTTCAAAATAGAATGGAAAAAAGCAATAATAAGCTTATAAATGGAAATTATGATATCTACTATTAAAAAAATTAATAATCAAATGTATAATTACCTTCTTTTCCATACACTGCAAAACTTGCTCAAGTCACATATATAATGGGCTGGTATAATTTTATATTGGCTGGTAGATGAACAAGCTGTCAGTAGGTATTGATGTAATGTAAATGTCATTTCCTATTACTACATGTTTGAACTAAAAGCACAGCAATCTAAAGTATATTTTACTTTCTTCCCCAGGGGATATATCCATCAGTATTTCTGTGTCAAACTGCCAAGTTCAAGAAAATGTGGTGAGTGGATGATGGTGCTAGACATGCTTAAGATTAAGCTTACAAAGTCATTGATCTGTTTTGCCAAGAGGAATGTTAGGGGAGTTCCCATTTTGTCGCTTGCTTTGTAGAATGTAACAAACAACTTTGCTAACTTTTGAGAAAAATTATCTTCATGGCACCTTTTCTTGAGACACAAGAATGACATAGGGGTAATTTCACTTAATACAGAGTTTAACTAGAGACCCTTGCAGGATGTTTCTTACCAAAAGGAAAAGCAAGCTGTAGAAGTTACTAGTTTATGGAATTTATCAACTGAACTAATTGGAAACCTTGAGAAATATACCATTTCCTGACATCACTGGGAGATCAGATATTCTTTGTTGTATGACAAGAAAAGTATTGGAATGAAGAGCTACCTATGCAGTTACCCAGTTCTGGGTTTGTTAGATACGGGACATGCAGTCCAAGTAAACAGTCACACCGCTGTTTTTCTGCCTCATGGGCAGAAAAAATAAACAGGACTCCCTGCAGCCAAATAAAGCTTCAGGGCAGCTCTGGTACTAGCCAGAGGATCTGCCTGCTAGGAACGTGTGCATTTTTTTCCTACAAAAAAAAGTAAGAGAGCTTTTATTCTCAACTCCTTGGCATTCTTTTACTCTTTGTTGTATATGCTGCTCATTAACTATCAGGAAAATGAAACTGAGGTCCAAGATTGGAGGTTTGAGTCTCCCAAATGAACCTGACAATAGCTTGTGCCTTAGCCTGTGTTTAGGCCCTAAGGAATAGTGAGATATGAGACTCCCTGTCTCATAATTGCAGTTAATGTGATTTTAAAGAATATTAATATATATTTAATATTTGTTATGCTTATATAACAGGATATTAGCACTGTATACCAAATCTTCCCAGATGAAGTATTGGGATCAGGACAGTTCGGAATTGTTTATGGAGGTAAGGCTTTGGTGTGTTGTACTATAATGCTTAAGACAGAAAATTTCTTGAATGATTGAAAGTATTTAGACTCTGAAATGTTTTGTAAGAGAAATTAGTGCCCATTATTTTATATAAGCTGTATTCACTACACAATGAAACTCTTCTGTTGACAAAGTCTTTTCATAATATGAAGTTTTCTACCCAGTAGTGGGCCACTGTATATTAATAGCTTCAAATTCTCTATAAGTTCTAGTAAAGATAACTCTGAAGTACAGAAAAATGTTCTTTTCAAGAACTATAATGGATGACAAAAAAAATATTTCTGGTTCTTTGTTTTGATTTTTTTCTTGGTATGTTCTTGTCAGCTTTTCTTTGTTTTTCAGTAATTTGTTAAAATTGTTTCTTTTTTTTTAATTTTCTTATCTATTTTTCCTTACTTTTTTCTGGGTTTGTTTTTTTTTCAGCAGTTTTGGGGAATATATTTAGGTACAGCTGTTGTTTGAGACAGTGTGAAGTGAGAACTAACAACAATTTTCTCACTGATGAATCTCCGTGTCTCTCTGATAAACCTGGGGCATGCACTCACATGTCTAAAGGCAATCACTTATTTCATTATTTGCCAGTCTGGAGCTACTATCAAAGGACTAAGCCTACAACCTGCCAGTTGCAATGAATGCAGCATAAGTATATGAAAAGGCATTTATATATGAGGAAGATAACTTTGCATCTATATTGTTGAAATGCAGAGCTGAATTTCTTCTCATTTTTGTATGTTTCTTACATGTTTAAACAGCTTGGTGGGTGATAAGTTCTCAAAGGCTAGAAAGAAGAGACATGACAGAAAACTTGTAATGACTTGGTGATTTAATTTGCTGCAAACCTGCTCTGAGAATTACTTGCTGTGGCTTTTTGTACAACCCAGTAGAAGTGGAACACTTCAGAATTAATCATGTTAATTAATCATGTTAACCTTTTGTTTTATTAATGCAGGAAAACATCGCAAAACAGGAAGAGATGTTGCCATTAAAATCATTGACAAACTAAGGTTTCCAACTAAACAGGAAAGTCAACTTCGTAATGAAGTTGCAATTTTACAGGTATTTTCCTATTCTTTTTTACTGTATTAACTCCATTTATACATTTCTATAAAAACCAGATAACATGCTAATTATTTTGATAATCACTAGCATTTTTGCTGCTTTATCTGCATAAACAGCCAAGACCAAATGTATTGGCAATGTCATGTTAGTAATTACAATTTCTGCAGTTTTAAGCACCAGGCACAATAATGAAAATGTATGTTTGTTAAACTGATTTGAAGTTCATCCATTCTTCTGTAGTATCCCTAGAAGTTTCATGCCTGTTGCCTACAAGTTAGGTACACAGTTTAAATTCTGAAATACTGAAAATTTGTCTGGTATAAGGGAGTCTGAAGGCTGGCTATGTAAGGATAAAGCCTACTGATCATGTTGGGAAATCTAATGCTGTATTTCTCTTCAACAGAATCTTCATCATCCTGGGGTTGTAAATCTTGAGTGTATGTTTGAGACGCCAGAAAGAGTGTTTGTTGTTATGGAAAAGCTCCATGGAGACATGCTAGAGATGATCTTATCAAGTGAAAAGGGAAGATTGCCAGAGAGAATAACAAAGTTTTTAATTACTCAGGTAAGAAATTAATTATAGGGGGAGATTTGAGGTCAGTTATAATTGTTTCTTACATTTTGCTTTTGGCATAATTTAGCCAATTTGACTCATGAAAGCCTGAATTGTAATATCAGGGACAGTAAGACAGCTTTGTGTGCACTGATAGGTAGTAAACCATTAAGAGGTTCTAAAACTAGACACATGTACAGCTGTCTGGCTGCTGGATGGAAGGAGTTGCTCTCTAATACAGTGGGAAATTCTGCCAGCCCTTGACCAGACACAAGGAATGGAGTTAAAGGCACAGGAATAGATGGATATCTGTTACACTCTGTTGCCATGTTCTTCTGTGTGTAACGGAATAAAAGTACATGCAACGCTCCTTATGGTTTCTGTTCTCAGGAAAATTCATAAAATGGATCACATAATATTTCTGTGAAATCTTTTGAGTGAATTTAGAACTGGAAGGTCATTTTGCAAATGGTTCTCCATCCAAAGTTTTCACACCAAAAAAAAAAGTAAACAAATACTTAGAACACAGTTTTAAGAAAAGGTTTAGAATCCAAAGTTTTTGGAGAGGGAAAAATCATATTCCATGCAGGGAAACATGAAAAAAACTTGAGGCAAATAACAGCTGACATTTTTACTTTTTGGTTTTCTATTGTAGACATTTTTATAAGAGGTTCATCCATATTTGGTTGTATCTCTACACCCGTCCTTGCTTCTCTGATCACTGATATTGTCTGAACAATATAAAACACCAAAAATATGTACAACATTTGAAACTGAATTTCTTTCTGCTTGTTTTTTCATAGATCCTTGTTGCTTTAAGACATCTTCATTTCAAAAATATTGTTCATTGTGACCTCAAACCAGAAAATGTGTTATTGGCATCAGCTGATCCTTTCCCACAGGCAAGTAGAAAATTCCCTTTCTTAAGATAAATTGTCCAAGTGAATAAGTGTTAGCAATTATTATTCTATGAAGGGGAAGATACCTGTCTGTATCTCCTCCTAGAACTAGTGTGACATAATTACTTGTGCCATTGTTTCTAATTTGCTCACCATTACAGCACCAATTACTTATCTGCTTGTTTCAGTTCAGATAAGTGACAATTTGCAAGCAGTCATGGGAAAGAAAGTTATTTTTCTGAACATTAGGGTAGAACTCAGGAAGAACAAAGACTTCTTTATTTTTATTAATTTAAATGTCAGGTAGAGTGCAGAATATGTAAGTATAACTTCAGTGACAGGTGGTGTCCCTCAGGGGTCTGTACTGGGACCTGTATTATTTAACATTTTTATCAGTGACACAGACAGCAGGATGGAGTGCAGCATCAGCAAGTTTGCAGATGACACCAAGCTGAGTGGTGCTATTGATATGCCAGAGGGACGGGATGTCATCCAGAAGGACCTAGACAAGCTGGAGAGGTGGGCCCAGGTGAACCTCATGAGGTTCAACAGGAACAAGTGCAGGGGCTGGAACAATCTCCACTATCAGTACAAGCTTGGGGATGAGGCAGTAGAGAGCAGCCCTGCAGAAAAGGACTTGGGGGTGCTGGTAGACAAGAAGCTGGACATGAGCAGCCAGTCTGTGCTTGCAGCCAGAAAGCCAATCACACCCTGGGCTGCAGCAAAAGAAGCGTGGCCAGCAGATTGAGAGGGGTGATTCTACCGCTCTCCTCTCCTCTGGTGAGACCTCCCCTGGAATACTGCATCCAGCTCTGGAGCCTTCAGCACAGGAAGGACATGGACCTGCTGGAGCAGGTCCAGAGGAGGCCACAAGGATGGTCAGAGGACTGGAACACCTCTCCTATGAGGACAGGCTGAGGGAGCTGGGATTGTTCAGCATGGAGAAGGCTCCGGGGAGACCTAACAGCCACCTTCCAGTACCTGAAGGGAGCTTATAAAAAGACTGGAGAGGGCCTGTTTACAAAGGTCTGGAGTGAAAGGATGAGGGGTAATGGATTTAAATTAGAAAGGAGGGGATTTAGCTTAGAAATAAGGAGGAAGTTCTTTACCACAAGAGTGGTGGAGCACTGGAACAGGGAGGTGGTTGAGGCCCCATCCCTGGAGACATTCAAGATGGGGCTTGACAGAGCTCTGAGCAACCTGCTCTAGCTGAGGATGTCCCTGCTCTCAGCAGGGGTTGGCCCAGATGACCTCTGGAGGACCCTTCCAACCCAGACATTTCTATGATTCTACTTTCTGTCTTGGATTTTTCATTAAAAATATTTGCATCAGTTCCTGTTACCTTGGATCTGCAAATAATCCCCTTCAACTGCCCTTATTCAAAAAGAAGCACTACTGACAATTTGTAAGTAATACCAATATCGACAATTGGAAAGGAAGGAGCTATACTGAGACATTAAGTGAGGATTTTTAAGCAGCTAAATCCATCCAAAGAAATTGTACAAGGAAGTTTGTGGAGAGACAGTGTAACTGGGTCCACAATAAAATAAAAGTTGAAGTTCAAGAACTAAATTTTGCCAGTTTGCCTGGTTTAGGAAAAAAACACTGGTAAATCAGTTTTTCTCTTTGCTGGGTACTTATGCTATGAATTCATAAGTGTTTATTTATGTTACTACTTTCACCAGAAGCCTGAGCTGTTAGACCCATCCAAAACTGTACTCCTTTCATTCTCAGCTGTCCTGTTTCTGACTTTATCATGGTTTATCCATGGAATGAAGGAAGAGAGGAGAGCCAATGGACTGGTAATGTGGTCTAATGTCTCAGTGGAATAAGAGTATTCCTCTCAAAGTTTAAAGGAATTTAAAAAATAATAGAGATTCATCTTGCAACTAAACCATGATAAAAGTTCTTTATGTATTTGATAATAAAAATGTCTGTCTTATTATAGCATTTTTCTTTAAACAGGTAAAGCTTTGTGATTTTGGCTTTGCCCGAATTATTGGAGAGAAATCGTTTAGACGTTCAGTTGTAGGAACACCAGCCTACCTTGCTCCTGAAGTGCTGAGAAACAAAGGCTATAATAGATCTCTTGATATGTGGTCCGTGGGTGTCATCATTTATGTAAGCCTCAGTGGTACCTTTCCATTCAATGAAGATGAAGACATACATGACCAAATCCAGAATGCTGCTTTCATGTATCCACCTAATCCATGGAAAGAAATTTCTCACGAAGGTATTATCTGTTTGTGGCTGGGTTTATATAAATTCTAAAAAAGAGTAGTTGCATTTTGCTGCTTTTATTTTTTTTCTGCATATATCCGTGAAAAACAAAATTTGAAAATTGAGGTAACATAATGTAATGTCTCTTTATGTCCTTAACTTTTTGCAAGATTGCTTCATAAGTCCAAAGGAAACAGAATAAACACCTTTTATTTTTTTTAATTCTGAATTAAGTGGTATGCACCCAATTGAATTAAAATATTAGCATTTACAGTACAGTTTTTCTGGGTTTCAGGTGATGTGCTTAACTTCCATGTTAAGCTTAGCTTAGAGAAGCCTGTATACTGCTTACTATAATATATATTATAGTGACGTGAGATTCTCAGCTGAAAAATGCTTTGAGAGCATTGTCTTTTGTTTTAACTTGATGGCAGATGAAGTTTGATGAGGCCTGTTGGAGGGAAAAAAAAAATAAAAGGCTATAATTCTACACAATTACACACTGAAGTCCTCCTGAACCTCCACACATTTCTGCTATGCAAGCTGACAGAATCTGTTGACAGCAATGCTTTTATCGAGCACAAGAGCTAAGCAAATGACAAGCAGCACAGAAGAGGCTGTAAGAAATTGTCTTCCACAAGTTTCTACAGTGGTAGACAGAAGATCAATTTCTACATTCAGAGGTGAAGATTCAGCAGAGCACCTACAGAAAACTCACCTATTGGGGTGTTATTTCTCCTTTTATAGAATCACAGCTTTTATTAAGAGTTAATGGATATCAGGTGACACATACAGAAGGGAGGGTAAAAACACTAACAAATTAATAAGTTAAAATATGCTTATATATTGTGATTTTTATTACGTATCTTGAGTTGCTAGCTGATGAGTCACTTTGTTGTGCTAAACAAAAGCCTGAAAAAAGTCAAGAGGTCCATTATGTTTAACACAGTGAACTGGAGTTGTCTAAATCTCTGTCCAAGTATTACTTGATAATGCTGATTTTTAGAACTCAAAATTGAACTCAAACTCCAGATTACCTGGGAGAAATAAAGGAACAGTTCTCTCTTGTCATCTACTCTGGTTCACAGAGGGCAAGTGTATGGGCCCTGTTGGGTGGCTGCTTCCATCCAGGTTCTGTTCTCTCTGACTGTATAGCATGGTTAAAATGCAAACCTACCTGGTGCCCCAATACATGTAATCTGGATTACATTTCTGAACAGAGCCATGATAATTAATTCTACACATCATGGTTGCATTCAGGAGGGAAATACAGAGGATTTTAAAAATTTTATGAAGTTACTCAACAGTGCAAATAAAATCAACTTGAAAATGTACATGTACTGAAATGTAAACTAAGGTAACATGAAGCTCATTTCAACCTAAAATACACTAGGACTCATAAAATTCTGTGCATTAAGTGCTATAAATCTACAAAACTCAGGCAGAGAATTAGTTTCAATCCCAAAAGGTTACTTTTGTGCACTTGACAATCTTCTGTTAGCTTGTCATAGACTCTTCCATCTTCCCAAACAGGTTCTGCTAAAGAATTGGGTATTTGCCTGCCATATCTCTTCAATTATTCTTTTTGCCAAGTATTCTTAATCAGTGAATATTTTTCAACATGAATTTTAATATACATGAATATGTTTACTTTTTAAACCTTTTTTAATTTTCATACAAAGAGATCCATAATAGATTTCTTTTAAAGACATGGTAGATTTCTTGTTTAGCTGTTTCCTGGAATTTCTATCACAGTAATAATTATCCTAAGAGGGCAGGAACTGCTATCAACTACTTCTTTCACTCAGCCTTGTAAGGAAATTGTATCACAGTGTGGAATGTGATGCTGCTTCAGAATCTGGCAAGGTCTTTGTAAATAAACACTGATTACCCTATTTCTTTCAAGCTGGTATGACTGAAGTTGCTGTTTGTCTTGAGGGATCTACACGGATATTTCTCATAAAAAGCATTATTCTTTGTTTTAAAATTAAGACAAAATTATTTAAGTGGTTTTAACTTGTAACAAAGGAAAGAGTGTTGATCCAGCAGTTAGTCCAATGTAATCATTGACATTTAAAAACTTGGGCAAGTATTTAAGAGAACTGTAACACATAATAAACACCACAGTCTTCATAGAAGCCTTCAACCAAAATCTTGCTACACTATTATAGCATTAAAAAACTGAAAAATCTAAACTGATTAGATAGGTATCATTGTCATAGATAAAATAAATGCAAAATAAATACTATCTTTAATGCAGGTAAGAGAGATGTTTTCAAAGTGTTATGCTGTGTAAATTTGAAAAATAGGAGCCATTTGTCATGAGTAAAATGAATGTAAATTTTCTGTCTGTCTGTCTCTTTCTGTCTGTCTTACTGCTTTATTCTCATATGTCCAGCAGGCAGTTCTGTGTCCAGGCACTCTCTAACAATGGACTCTGTGAATTGTACATTACAGCTAGATTTTTAGAAGTGGTACCTTCATCCAAGAGACTATATTACATGTCTTAGTAACAGCAAGCAGAAACACAGAATTCAGTGAACTTAGAATAGCTAAGCTCCCATGTAAGAGAATTAACATTAACTCTTATTTATTCCTGGCAATAAAAATGCTAAGGTTCTCTGACCATATAAAATGCAACATACGTGACTGTTCATTATCTCTCCACTTCTGAAATATGTCAGTACTGGTTGCTATGAACATTCATAATATGATAATTCTAGAAATGCTGTTGTAGAACAGTGAGAAGTAGCAGAAGGAAATACATATCAATTGGAGCTAAAAAAAAAGTTTATTCAAACCTATTGCTGACTGTATCAACTGTAAATGTTTCTAAATGTGGCTAATGAAAGCAGTGTTAGGAATTTTTGCATGCCTATTACAAAAAGCAGCACTGAGGAAAGCAGAAGAGTGCTCAATCCTTTGTTTCCTTCTTACAACTACTACTCTGGCTCAGAGAGCCAAACTGTATGCAAAACTTCTTGCAGCTAGTTACTTCATCAGTCTTTTCAGACTGTTTCTCACGTAAAAAGTGTAATAATAGATAAATTTCATTATTGCCATGTTTACTTCTATTTTTATAGTAATCAGAGTGGAATTAAGAGCTCAGATTTTTATTTTTTTTTTTAAATAACATATTTCTTTGCATGTAATGGGTAGTGCAAAACTAGAGTGAATGATAGTGTTTATCACCACTTTGGTTTTAGTGCTCACTAAAAAGTATGTCACGAATCTAATAGTGTGGTGTGTGCTATTTATTTTCTTGAGTATCACTTTTTTCTGTAGCAATTTCTAGCAATTTTTAAAATAAAAATCTATAGTCATAAGCTAAGAAAGAAGGCAGAATCCATTTCAGGGTAATATTTTTGAGTGTCTAATGTCTTCTGGTTGCTATCAACAGTTCTGTCTTCTCTGCCACTCAGGAATGTGGTCTAATCATTGACTATGACTCTTTTCTCTCCATAATGTGTCTGCCTGATGTCATAATATCTGGATTAATCTCATCAACTCTTCCTGCTGAGAAATTCTAGCTTTTTTGTGTAATGTTTTTTTCTGTTCTATTCCTCCCATGAATACTTTACCTATAAAAACTAAGACCTTTCAGTTTTTGTAACTCTCCTAAATGTATTTTTTCCCAACTGTTTAACCATTCAGAACATCTCTGCAAGAATCATTTTCCAAAGCTCAGTCCTCGTGCACAAAATGCCTTCTCTAACATCACCAAACCCAAATGCTTTACATTTTAAGTTTTGTCAGAGATTGTGCGTGTACACACACACACAATCTCACAGGTTCCTTCATATGGAATTCACGTTTCCAACTCCCCTAAGCAGCTCTATTTTCCCACCTTTTACCAATAGCTTCTCTCTTCCACACTTTTGAAAGAATACTCCTCAAAAACGGAGTTTGTGTCTTTATGTCTAAATAGACTTTGCAGAGAGGTAGTTTCTGTGGTAAACATTGGGTATCTTGCAGAAACCCAGGTTTTGTCACAGCCATTCAGCATTCTCTCACCCCGTCTGCTATTTCTGTTCTGTATTCAGTGACTGTCAAGCCAGCTTACATTTCCAAATTCACTGCATTGCTGTATGACAATTTGATCTTAATTCAAACTTCACTGTAGAATTTTGCTGATATCCATTCAGAGGAATCTACTTGCAGAGTTCTTTCCTGTGTTATAGCTTTAAATTTCACAGCTGTCAATCATGGAGCCTATTTTCAACAGCATTAGTGTTCATTTCCAACTTTGATCTTTCAGTTTACCAAATTTGCATTATCTCAAAAGATTTACTTTGACTTAGCTACAGGTTACAAACAATAAATACTACTAAACAAGAAACAGAGCTCCCTGAAGAATATTGTCTCTGTCTGTTTAGTACATTTTATTTAGTGTGTCTTCACTGTGGTTGCTGTACTTTTGAACTGCATGGTCCTAAAATGTGCTCTGTCAAGCTTTGGATTATTCATGGTGTGCTTTGCTCTGTTGTGTAATTTTCATAGATCATTGTGTTCATTCTTTTTTTCATCAGCTATTCCTACTGCCTGATGAGCTATGTGATATGCACACTGTTTCACATTACTTCACATTATTAAATAATTTGGGAAGAAACAATGCAGTTTCTTGCATGTATTAAATTTGGTCATGGTGTGCTTGTTACACCGCTTTTGAGTCAGAAATAAATACCACAGCTGCCTTCAAGAGAGTATTTATTTAAGACTCGTTTCAGCATAATGTGAATTGAAACCGTTTCACACATTAATGAGAAAGTCACATGAATGAGCATTAAGTACAAGGAGGTCAAATACATGTTATAGCTCAAAGATGCTCTCTAGCTCAGTAAATGTTTAACTGGCTGTTTAAACTAAGGTCTTAGTTATACTTAGACATGTTTGCTAGGATAGAATAGTATTAGAAAACCTCTCTTCTAGAGGTGCACCTTATAATTGCCAAGGATTTCTTTTGATAGTACATCAGAATCCATGTCTCTGAAAATAATAAGCTCTGCCAGATGATTATTTTTTGCCAAAATAACTGTATGTACACTAGAGCATTTGTCAACAAAGCTGTATTGACCAGCAGTATGGAAGGGGTTTATGTGTATAAAAAAATAATACCACTAACCAGTAGAGTTATACACAGAAAAATCCAGGGCCTGGGAAGTCCTAAACTTTATATTAATGGCAGCAGCTTAATTTTTCACAAGTGATGGCTGTAAAAGTAGCTATTATTATGCACGTAATTTAAAAATTCTGGTCCAACTGTAGCCAGACCAAACAATGTTAGGACACTTAACAGGACAGGCTGAGCTTTTTGAAAGCTGAACAAAGACAATAACCAGAATCATTCCTCATTTCCTTTAAATAGTCCCACAGTGACTGAACCTCTACAATATAACACCAGTTAAATTCTGAATTTTCTTATTAACAGACTATTCCAGATCCCAAAGGAAATTCTTTAATCCATCAGTTCCAGCACTCAGCCTGTCTATACTGAACTCCCTAGCTTCTGCTTTCCTTTACACAGCACTGTTCTTTTCTTGCCTTGACAGGACATGTTGCTTGCATCTTAACTCTTATGTGTGCTAAATGGCTTCTCTTGGATTGCATGATTTACTGGTAAAAAAAGCAGCAAATGCTTTTTGCTGTTGAAACTCATGTTTGATCCCTTTCTTCACCTACATTTGAAAATGTTACACACTAAAGCAAATGGAATTGCATCTGGTAGTTTGGGCCCTAAGTCTTCAAAATAGTCACAATGCATTTGTGCTTATTTCTTGCTAAGAGGTAAGTGATATCCAAAATTTTTCTGGCAGAAGGAACCCTAGAAAAAGAACTAAACCACCAAAACTTGTTACAGAGAAAGCAATACTCCAGTGGTGAAACAAGCAGGCTATCTGTGTCAAATGTTCTCAAGAACAAGTGATTGCTCAATACTGATAACCCTAACCATCCAGTGAAGCTGCCTTTTCACTTTCTTAGTTTCCTTCCCCGTCCTTCTTTGTGTACCTTCTCTTGTGATTGTTTCTAGACCAATGCCTTTCTGGTCTGTTCAACAAACCATTGGCAATTTCCTCCAAGAATATATGTTCTTACATGTAGTGTGTTATTACATGTATCATTGTCCTGAAAGGAAAAAAAACAGGAGCAAATGAGCCTTCATCCTGTTGTATAACTTGTATAGCTATGTATAATTTCATACGTTCTCAGGCTCAAAATCATACCTGCTTCTAGTGGGTTGGAAGGAAGATGCATAATGGTAGTTTCAGTAGGTACTTGGCAGTTATAGAGGCACATCCTGGGAAACATGCACTTATGCCTCAACTGTTGGCTGACTGAAATCAGTTCCCAGGGCAATTGACTCTTTCATCAAGTTCTTTATTTGCCAGACTGAGATTCATAGCAAATGATGAATAATTATCTCTGAAGATCATATTCACCTAAATACCACTGAAGATAATAAACAAACCCTATTAAATTCACATTCAGCACTGGCCCATTGATTGAAAGATAGACTGAAGTCTTACTGTAATTCTGCTTAATAGCAGACAGAAGCAATGCTTATTTCAAAAATAAAGTATTGCAAGACCTAGTGACTTGCACAACCTGATTCCTCCACTCAGTGCATTTAAAGGTGCTGCAAACAGTCTTCTAAAAGCAATACTGAGAGTCTCAGAGACATATGTACATACATATGCACTTACTGTGGAATACTGTAGTCCTCACTGATGTGTTGTTTTTTTTTTATTTGAGCAGGAGCAGAGGGAGAACTATCTTCAGTCTTTGCTGTGTGCCTGCAGATGGACACACAGAGATAGATGATGTGCTAGCTAGCAGGCAACTGTTTAGTAAATCCCCTTAGGAAGGTTTGCACGGCTGCCTTCAGGAACACCAACATTGACTGCAGTTTGTAAGAAGCTGGAGTAAGAAGGGATAATAACTATCCTCTTTTCACATGTCTATCTCTCTGTTTGTATGTTCTAGTTGAAACAAATATACTTATATATATTAATATATATTTAAACTGATATTTTCCAATATTACTTCTTTTCAGCTATTGATCTCATAAATAATTTGTTGCAAGTGAAAATGAGAAAGCGCTACAGTGTGGACAAAACATTAAGCCACCCGTGGTTACAGGTATTGCTACAAATTCCATGGTTTTTCTTATGCATTTAGGTTCTAAGCATATAACAAATTTTCATCTTCAAGCTCAGTAGATTCTAAGCAAGTCTACAAACCAAAAGATGTTTTCAGATGTGACAATCTCATATTCCTACACAGATTTACCTACAGATTCTCATTTATTTATGAAATGTTATATTCCAATATTAAACTGTTATGTTTTCAGAATACACTACAAAAGTCTATCATCTTTAATTAATTTATCAAACAATCCTCTAGAGATGAACCTATCTTTTTGGCAAATTTCATATTCATTACATTTTTTTTATTATTATTTTGGAGCAATAGGGATGCATGCCTTTTAGGTTGCCAGGTTAATAGCATTTTCCATATTATTGACAGTAGAAGGGAATGTCATTCATTGTAGGAAATTTAAAACTAATATTGTTATTCTATTTCAGGACTATCAAACCTGGTTAGATTTAAGGGAACTTGAATGTAAAATGGGGGAACGTTACATCACCCATGAAAGTGATGACTCCCGATGGGAACAGTATTCCGGAGAACATGGCTTGCAGTATCCAGCACACCTTATCAGTCCAAGTATTAATCATAATGAAAACACCAAGCTAGAAGAAACAGAAATGAAAGCCCTCAGTGAGCGTGTCAGCATCCTTTAAGTTGCATCCCCTATAATCTGTCAAAACACTGTGGAATTAATAAATACATACGGTCAAGTTTAACGTTTGCTTTGCAGAACTGCCATTATTTTCTATCAGATGGGAACAAAGCTGTTATGCTGTTACACTGTTGATGTATCAGAGCTGCCAAGACAAATCAACAGAAACATTTTTATGTGACCAACTGTGTTGTATTTACAAAAGTTCCCAGAAACACTAAACTTGTTATTGTGAATGATTTATGTTGTATTTAGTGTATTAAAACCTGTCTCCACGGTGCCTTTGCAAACTAGTGGTTTTCTTACTTGAGCCTCATTTTGGTAAGAGAGAACTTTCCATGAAGATCGGGGGGGGGTTTGTGCATCGTTAGTATTGTAACTGTAAGCAAACTCTTGAAGAGTAGATTATAACTGCTGTTCTGTGAACAACTTCTATCATTTGGATAAAAGCTTTATTTAGTGTTGAAAAAATAGAGAAAAACAAGTTGCATACCACTGTACAGTTTCAAATCAGATAGTGTATGTGTTTGCATATACAGATACACACACATACACGCAGTACAGCTTACTCTTAAGCCTAAATGCCTTAGTAATGTAAACTGCAGCATATATTCATTGTATTTTCCCTTTTCTTATAATATTCTTATTGAATATGAATATTCTCCAGTATGTACATTCAGAAGCTAAATAACTTGCCTTTGTGTATGTTTTCAATAAAAGTCTTGATAAAATAGGTTTACTTGATTAAAATTTCTATTTCTAAAATCCCTGGAATGGCATCAAAAGTTGGTGAGAATGTTGAGGACACGTTAATAGAAATCAAATCTTGGCTTTATGTTATAATCATGAGCTTTTCAGAAGATAAATCAATTCTTTCCTTAAAGAGCTTTGTCCAGAGGAAATTTATGACAGATACATAACATGGTAAAAGCCAGCGGGTTTTTTTCTTAGGTATTTTGCACCTCTACTGGACAGACTCTGTACTGTAGAAGACAAAGTCACCTTTATTCAAACAGAAAAAAACCCCAAACTTTTATAGAATATTAAAAATCATTGTGAAAATCACTGATATATATCTCTTCTCTCTCCTCCCCACCTCTTTCCCTACTCCCACTGTCCAAAAGAAATCCTTTGCCTCTTCGGCTGGACCCTGAGGGAAGCTCCCTGATAGCAGTGGCCTTGTAACATGTTCTGGAACAGCTCTGTTTGGCCAGAGTTTGAATGTATCAACTATTCTGCCATGCTGTAATGTCTGTATTTTCAGTCAGGACATTCCTGCAAGGCTAAATTTGGCTAATCATTGTTTCTTTTTCAATCAGTCTTGATCTTAAATCAGATGTAAAATAAATACGAAAATAGACTTCGGTTGATTATCAAGTTTCTGTGTGTAATTTAAAAACAAGTCCACTGAAAGGTGCAGTGGTAGACTCACAGTTATAGAAAGATTATATTCTTTTCTTTAACTGCTCCAGAAGTCAGGCCAAATTAACTTTTCTAAAAGGAAACTGAGGGGAATTATCAGTCATACAGGCTTTGTTCAGATGCTGGTATCATGACTGCCCATAAGGAGCCATGACCTCACAGAAGTGCCTGAATTTTGTTGTCTCATTCTTCTATGTTAACCAGTCATAAAGCTTTACAGCTCTGCTTTCATATTGATAAATATAGGTGACTCAGGATTTTATTAGTGGCTTGGTTTTATTTACATTTAGTGTACCAACCCTTGAGCAAAGGTAATATTCAATAACAGTTAAATTCTCAAAAATATCTAATAGCTTCCTGGCACTCCGTCCTCAAGCATAGACACCAGTCAGGAGATTAGAGAAAGATGCAAATTACTTTGCAGCTAGTAACAGCATCTCTAACAAGCTGGGTGACAAAACTAAAGCAATGTAACTCTTAATGCAGCAAGGACGTTGAGTACTTGCACCAAACCACATCATCAGCTGATTTCTGCTGTAACAGTGCTGAACATGCACAAGGGTTTGTTAAGCACCCACACACACACAAGTTTATAAACGTATTTAATCTCATGAAACACTTTTGATAAACTGTTTACCAACAGAGCAGAGACAAAAGTATAAATCAATCACTACTCTGAGAAAATTCCTGATTAGTTACTAAACATGATTTCAAAGTAACTTTTGTCTTATTACTGAGGGCATATTATACATTTTTCTTCTCTATGCCTGGTTTTTTTTTGAGCAATGAAGCTTGCTTCATAGCTTTAAGGAACTTCTTGTGCAAATAGTCATTGCTTCTCAAAAAGGAATCTGCTGCTAGCCAATATAATAAATTAAAATTTTCCCTGTTGCCGTTCAAAAATGTTGCACTGTGAAATTTGAACAGTTTGGAGTTCAGCCAGACAGATGAATTCACCGATTCCTAACTCAAAGCCTAAACGGAAACTTGCTTTTCCAGATACATCAGCATCAAAGTGTACTGAAGCAAATCTAGGAGTGTTGTACTACACGATTTTCCTTTGCTCAGTTTACTCAGGAAAAGGGAATGGTAGGCTGCTCAGTAGTAATGTTTCCATAGCCCTTACATTTTCCATTAGACCAACAGTTCTGCGCACACATAATGGAAGCAAAGCCAACAATGGTTATAAATGGTTAAATGCACATAAAGGCTGACCTGAGGATCTACTGAGTATTGAATATGCATATGTATGCATATAAAGCATATGTGTACACATAATCATACACCTGTAGATGTGTTTGTGTCAAAGCTTAGTTGTGGAGCACAGAGAAGTAGCCAACGCATACTTGGAAACTAGAGCTTCTGGTTTATGTTAAGTTACCATGTTCACAGCTGCCATCTTCTTTATCCATTCCGATACACCTTCTTTATCCAGTGTCGTGTCCAGGCACTTTAACTCGGCAAACAAGGTGAATAAAAAGCATGTATTGCTTAACCATGTGACATGGCCATCACAGCATAGGATGGCAGTGAATTTCTGCCACTGGGCCTTGTCTCCCATTGTCTGACACTACGTTAGACCTCCTCGTTCTCAGACTAGCAGGATCTCTTCAGAAAATTCTGCCTTCCCCTTTTCTTTTTTCTCCCTCCTCTTTCCTCTCTACACCTCACTATTGAAAAGCCTTTCTAGAATCTCACCCCTCCAGTAATTGAAAAGTTTTACATCCTGGCCTCATGGCATTCCGGGGGTTTACTGTGCATGTGCCAGATGGGAAAGAGCTCATCCAATTCAAATACAAACCAGAGGAACTGTCTTGGTAGGTCAGGTACTTTTCAGTGGTGATAAGTTTGACACCTAAATGGGATGCAGAGTGGGACCTTGCTTTTTACTTAGCTCATTCCTAGCAACTGAAGCAAGTGAATGCTGAAATCAAGGTCTGCTGAGTGCGCTAATATTTGTCTGTGTTTCTTACTGAATCCTTGCTTGGGTGAAGAACAGGGAGCACACACGTTAAGAAGTGTATATTATTTTGCTGCTTTACTAAGCACATCTATATCAGCTGTTCACAAGTAAGAATTTAAGAAAAATCTACTTAAGTTTCAGACTGAAAAGTTGCTATTTTGAAAGGTCCTATGAAGTGAAATATTTGCTTGGGCAGCCAAGCTCTAAGGTCCTGCACCCTAGAGAGTCTATCTCCGCTCTGAGCCTGGTGGACCTGAGGCCTCACACTGCAGAAGTCTGCCAGGCAGGGTGCCAACCAGGGGAGCTACAAGGAAAACAGGCATAATGAAAACATGCCTTTAAGGCAAATACCAAAATCTGTAATTGCATGTGTGCTGCCAAAATTTGACAAAAATTGGCAGATTCTGTTGAAGCATTTCTATCCAGACAAACTATTTTCCAATGTGGATTTAGGATAACTTGCCAACTACAACTTAAATAGTTTCCAATATAACTTTCAAAATTAATAGTGACTTATTGTTGATGACCTCTTACACTTTTAATGAGGACTGTTTTTTTCAGAAACTCCTAACAACTATCCTTTGAAAAGCAAGTAGTTCATTCTGGTTCCTCTGTTGACTTAGGCATACAAAAACACAAGTTAATTTTGAGCAGTTAGGTCACTAAATTTAATAAGTGGAAAGTGTACTGACATATTCTTAAAAAAAAAATAAAATTGACTTGAGGGACCTGGCTCACATATATCAAATAAACAGCTGCAGCAGTTTTTTATTGTCTCAGACCCCATCTCTTTGTTACTGGCCTTATAACAGATCAAAAAAAGGACATTTCAAATTTTCTAATTGACACTGAAAAGCGTCTAAGCACGATCTTTATCTTAATGTTTAGGTTAATTTGCCCAATTGTGAATTAGAGCTGTGATGCTCCATTCTGCCAGCTCTGTCATGGGGAGCCATCTGGAACTGGTGCGGGAGGGAGAGCAAGAGTATCACACTACTGTAACCAGGTTTGCCAGAAGTCACACATCAGAGCCCTTGATGGCATTTCTCAAAAGTGAATTATGAGCTTGCAGGCCTGAATCTCTGAGCATTTCTAGGTGTCTTGGGCTTCCTGATTTGTTCTGAAATAGGATCTAAGGTGTTCAATGAGTAATAAGGACTGTTGATGTTTCTAACCCTGTCACTTTTGCTCATGGCATTGTATGTCTACATGTGCTCACCATAGATAATCAGTACAGGTGTTATGAATATGACTTCTAGTAAAAAAAAAAAATTAAGGTGATGTTAAAAAACCATGCTCATGTTAACTATATCCACAGGCCTTATTCTTTAAATTGTCAAAAGGAAGTATGCCCACAAGGATGTATAGTCAAGAATATTCATGGCACAAAGTAGTGAAAAGTTAGAGTAGGTATTTGGCTCACAATCCCGGACTGGAAAACATCTGATAGGCAAAATGAGACCCACTAGCAGAAACATAATGACTATAGTCTTTCATAGGGAAATAAGGAGCTCTTAATGAGAAGTACTTTTTATGTTCCTGGGCTGAACTCGACTTTACCTTAATCCTAATGGGAAATTTTGTACATCAAAGTTCCACACGGAAAATGGGCCAGTTCAAGATTAACTGCTTTGAATTCGATAATGGCTTTTTCATATTCATTGTGACTCGAAAACAGCCTCCCTTTCCTAAAAATGCATATGCATGTATATGCATACACATTAATGGAAAGTTGGAAAAGTTCCTCTTGAACGAGAAGAACATCATCAGAAAGTATTTTATATTTTAAATGGAAATACTCCTCATCGTTCTCAGAACTCAGTAAAACATGAAGGAAAAATTTCACAGGTTTTCAAGGTCACAACATTTCAGGAAATTCAGAGAAATTTATGGGATTAGAATGAAGCAATCCATACTTAGAAAATGGAAAGGGTAGAAAGTAAAACTGCTCGATACCAAGAAATCTGTTCCCCTCTTCGCAACTCGAGACACACAATACTTTTACCTTTTCTAAAAGTTTATGGCTCTTGGCCACTTCTCTGTGAGACAGAAGGTAAATACCACTGTTCATGCTTCACAGCTGGGGTAACATAAGCTCACACAAAAAAAGCTCAGCCTCAAAAGCAGTCTCAAAACAAGAGTACCTTCACAGCCAGACATCATCCCAACTTATATCTCAGGGTTTTTATGGAATTAATGACAGTTGGAAAACAGAACATTCAAAAATATGCAGGAATGTACAATATTCTGTCAGCCCCTCATTTTGTTTCTATATTTAACTCCATTTGTAGATGGCAAACTGACAAAGAAAGTAAATGAATGACTTTGGAGTACAGAACAGTAACCTGGACCTCAAAGTCAAGAAAAGGTAAGCATACTAGGTAATGTTTTCTCACCTCTGCAGCTCCACTTGGATGCATCCAAAGAATATGCACCCTTAAATGAGGTGTTCTGTGGGAGTCAAAGGCTATACTGTATGCGTGAAGGAAGGATGACAATCCATTTGCAAGGAAACCTTTTTGCTGGACACTTAAAGAACTTATAAATATAAAAACTTCCTGCAACTCCAACCACGGTTGTCTCAGAGATAACAGCGTTCACATGCTATCTGCCAAGCAAAGGCCCTTCAGGTCCTCATAACAGGCACTAGATAGCCACAGCAGATCCATGGGTTTCCAACTCCCTTGAGCACAAATCTCTTAGCACATTGCTAAGAAAGTACTATGAGAAAGTACAGTGTAGTTTCATAGTGCCTTAGGTTAAATTGCACCTGTGCATCTCCTATCCTCATGCCAAATGTGGAGCACCTCTCAATGAACATCAAGAAACCAATCTTGCAGTTCAACACAATAAAGAATACACACACAAATAGCCTAGTATGCTACTGATGGGTGGTAGTACTGTGAAATATTTAAGTGCTCTTTGAAAAAAAGCACATTATCCTGGGTTGGGCTCAGGTTATCTATCACAAACAGCTGCTGGCCCAAGCAGTTGGGAGGAGCCACATCTGGGAGGGGCCACAGCCGGGATAAACAATGGAACCAGCCAATGGGATATTCCATACCATACTGAGTCATGGCCTATATAAGGGGAGGGCTGGGCCAGGCTGGGGTATTTACTTTCAACTTGCTCCACTGTATAGCTTTGGTGTAGCCAGAGCAGAGGAAGTTGGTGTGTCAGGTAGAGCCTTCCTGATTTCTATTATTTGGCTATAATTTTATTAGTACTGTTGTTTTCTTCTCTCATTGTGTTGTTTTACTAAACTGTCGTTATCTCCCAGGGTCTCACCTTTTTTTAATTCCTTCCGGTTCTTCCTCTTATCTCAGAGGATGTGGGGAGGCAGTGGGTGAGCAGCTATGTGGTGTTTAGCTCTCAGCACAGATTAAACCATGACACAATTTACTCTTTTGGCCAAGAGG
Organism: Chloroceryle amazona; assembly: GCA_027560015.1. Taxonomy (NCBI): domain Eukaryota; kingdom Metazoa; phylum Chordata; class Aves; order Coraciiformes; family Cerylidae; genus Chloroceryle; species Chloroceryle amazona. The sequence continues at coordinate 80,898 of JANHFX010012225.1, forward strand.
AGGGAGGTGTCAGTGACTGCATTAGGACCATAATCTCTTCTGTTTCTTGTTTCCCAGCCTTCCAGCCAAAGTTAACTTTGCTGGTCCTTGGAAACATCTTGTGGCTGAGCCTTTTGTGCCTGAGGCAGGGGATGCTGCCTGCTCTTCC